>BMAO01024154.1:0-21278 GCA_019973975.1 Trichonephila clavata
TTCATTGACGAACTCGTAATCATTATATTCATGTGTAACAAAAAAAGGAAGCTGTAGCAGGACAGCCATTAGAATTCTTTCTTCCATTCAGCAACTGACGGTAAGTTTTAATATTGAGTGTGGTCACTGCATCATCAAACGTGAGCACAATAAATTGAGGAAGACGTTTTGTATCACCTTTTAAAGGAACGCTGCCGAAGCAAGAACAGTTAGGAGTCAAACATTGTTCAAAGGATTACAAACCAGTATTAGATATTACTTCTTCAGAGTAATCGGAGTATGAATCGTCAATGTAATGGCAGTAACAGAGATGGATAAATACCCAAAAGAATAGCTGCAAATAAAGGTTGCGAAAGCATGTTGTAATTACGACTCTTTCATATACACAGTTCTCTAGGTAATTGAGATAGGATGAATTTATAACCAAATTCTTAGTTTTATTTTTGTAGAATGTTAAGATAGAAAAGTGACGAAAATTGACACATTTTGACATTCCTTATCTGGGTTGCAAGTAATATGTTGGAAAAGATGTCGAACGTGGAATTAAATGATTGATTTAAGACTGATATGGCTTTTTAAAAAATCATAAACAGGATGTATGCTGATATTGCCTTATTTGTCAATGAATTTTTTAATTTAAATATAATTTTTTTTAGATAAATGTATATGGAAAACCAAACTGAATTAATTTTTTAACCTTTTCGTTAAACTGATTTTACGATAAAGTTCATAATATCCATCGAATACGTTTTTACAGACGAGGTTTCCTTTATTTTAGCCCATATAAATATTTGGAACATTTGTATGTAGATGTATCCGCATGTTATAAATAACATAATCTTTAGAATAAATATGTTTCAACTCACTTGTATATTTGTGATAGATTATATATTTAAGCTTATTAACTAATTTGCCTTTATTTCCCACTAAAAACAAATGAAATGAGAAGATATTTATAAAAGGGATACAATCTTTAAACGATATATTTTGTTGTTTTTATACTCTGGATAGCTATATGCAAGACCAAATCAATGAGAATGTGGGAAGAAAAGGGACAAATTCTAGGCAGAAAATCTGGAGCACCAAGTGCTAGAATATGACTTGACTCTTGCCTGTCATATAATTTTCAACAATGGCCAAATAATGCGGATTACATTTAGTTGACATTCTCTCTCCGTATACATCCACATGACCCTGAAGACTTTGGGCCTCGACAGATTTAATGTGCATGAACCCTTCTATACGACAGGTCGCTTGAGAAATCAGTATTCCGCCCCATGGCTCAGTAAAATATCGTCAGGAACAAACCCAATGTTAACTACTCGGTTACCGCGGTTGTAACAATTTATTATTTTAATACTGAACATTAGATTTATGTAAGAATATTATTGGTTAAGTAAAAATGATCGAATCAACGGCTCGATTAATAAAATTTATAAAAATAATTCAAATTTAATTCAAATTTTAAAAAAAATGTTTGAAATTTATTATTAACTCTAACTTTAAATTGATTAACGTGTTAATTTTAAGTGACATTATGTGATATGAGATTTTTATTAACATGTCTTTGAAAGTAAGACGTAACATATTTAAACAACATTAAAAGCATTAATATAAAGAAAATGAAGAATTTCAAATCCAAATCACTGTCTAGCATTAAATGAATCATTCCATCTCTTTTAGTGTAAAAGGTATTCTTTGTGATTTAACGCTTTTTAAAATGAAGCATGTATGTTTCTCTGATACACGATGAAAGACTTAATTAAATATAATCGAAAAACATAATCATACATAAAATGTATATTTTCATGATATTTTTCTTTTATCAGGTACGTTTTATTATTTATTTTGTTGAATCCTCTTCTTAACGTACTTTTATTTATTTATTTATTTGTATATACATATTTAACTTAACTCAGTGGCGCAACAGCCCATGAGGGCCAAGGCCTACTGTGCCCATATCAGAATACGTGATCTTGAGCCCTGAGGTGCATAAGCATGTTCTGGTCAGGTCCAACGTTAAGTTTCCAAGCAAGCTTCTCTCTTAGTACTCATTTATTGACCCACTGAAGGGATGAGAGGCTGAGTCGACCTTGCCCACTCCGGGGTTTGAGCCTCGGACCTGTGGTGTGGAAGCACGATGCACTACTACTCGGTGACTGGGCTTCGTATATACATACATAATTGATTTTATAGAGTGTACAACTGGTTATTGATATAAAAAATTTTCATTTTTACATTTAATAAATTGTTGAGATAAATATTATTTTTAAAAAATGTCTGGGAAAATTCTTTTTCATTTCACATTTTTATATTTTGGCAAAGGCCAGTCAGAAAATGTAGATATAAATCCACTAGTAATATCATTTTGAGACTACATAACTTCCCTTAGATCTAGAAGTATGGTACATTTCTGGTATACCTTTCGCAGATTCAGACATTCCTACAGGATAAATAAACTATATATGTGGATTCTAATATTATATAAATATAAAATAATGAATTCCACAATTTGTCAAAGCATGGAATCTATTGTATAACTGAGATAAGGAATAAAAAACTTTGCTTCTTGCTGAAAGTACTATTTTGAAGAAAGTGAAAATGCTTTGACTTTGTTTTTTTTTAATAATATTTTTCACATTGATAATTGCGTTTTGGCTTTGCTTCTTCGTAATTTAGCAGATTATGAAAGCAAATTCCATATTAAGGGCTTCAAATGTAAATTTTTCTGATAAAAAAACCCTTCTTATTTTCACAATTTTTATTAGCATTAATTTCTGCTGATTATATTAAATTTAACATTATATAAGTTTAAGAAAACTTCAAACGCTTATTTTGTTGCATTTCTACAGCAAATAGAACATTTGAAGTCAATGTAAGCGAAGATGTGACTCACACAAAACTGGTTTTTCTTTAATTATTCAACATTTAGAAAAATTTTAGAAACTTTCTTTCCTGTTATTTAGTCTTTTCCACCCTAATTACATAAAAGGAAATTGACTAAACGCTTAGATGAACGTTTTTTTTTTTTTTTAAATACATTTCGTTCTACGGAAATAAAACCTTATAAACTACTTTTCTTGCCATATTATTGAAAGAAGACGTTGATTAAATTTAATACAAAAAATTAAAATTTTCTTAAAAATACATGTTTTTTGTAAACAAAGCTGAGTCTGATTTTATTTTATTAATTAAATTTATTAATTTAATAAAATAGAGAGCTTCAACAAAAATAATTCTTACAGACATTAAAATGTGTTTTAAAAAAATAACGAATCACTTTTTTGATACAAAGTTTTCCATGTATTAATATTTAAAAATCCAGGTAATATTGATTTCGTGTGTTATATGAAGATGAATTTTCTTCAGTTGTTATAGGAATTATTATAAATGAATCAATGGCAAGATATTTTTGTAAATTAGATAACATAGATAAAACCAGAGACGGTAATAGATACGACACAAATAACTGCAGAATTTGCCAAAAACAAATCAAGAAGTAAAGTTGTATGCAAAGTTGTAAGGTTTTTAATTTTTTTAAATGCAGTTAAGATTTTTCTTTAGCCGTTGAGGGTTATTATTAGCAATATATTTTATTTTAAGAATTCAAGGTCAGTGAAACTTTTCACTATTTTAGTTTTTTTAATTTGAGCCCATGGGCCTCAAACTTTTTACCGCCAGGGGCCTCCAACTACCTTAATCCGGCTCTGGATATAGCATAAGAACTCTATAACAAGACTTATTTAAAATTAAAGTTTTCCATGAAAAACGCTGAAATAAACATACATATTAGGGGGGGGGGGATCACATTTATAAGGAGAAAAAAATTATTATTAATCACAGAAACCTACGAATGTGGAAAAGATATTCTATGGTAACCTATAGAACGCGGTATGATTTTCAGTGGCACTACAGCACTCAACAAATTTGTTAATTTTGAGTGGATGGAACTTGATAATTTTGAAATGAAGCTTTTTAACGAGCAACTTGAGAATTATAAAAAGCAAACTTTAAGGAATTACGGGAAAATCTGGAAGATAACTCTAAAGGGATAAATCGAAGGTTATTTAAAATTGTTAGATGCCATTGCAGAAGAGATTTAAGTGCTTGAAGAAAATTGCAGTACTAAGTTTTCCGCTTTTGATTCTGTATATCTATGTGAACTGATCTTTTTCTCACATGAAAAATATTTTGAATCCGCTGATAAGTTGAGTAAGAACTGAACACTGAAAGTCACAAATTATGCTCCTGATATTGCAATATGAAACAGAGCAGTGCAGGGACAAGCTTTGCATGAGAAAATATTTTTTTACCTATATTGAAGCAATAATTAGATTTCATATTGTTTGTTTCCCATTTTAATAAATGTATTTAAGAAATACATAATATATAATAGATGCAAAATTTAAATTTTTATTTATGTTATAGGATTAGTTATAATTTATACTCTTTATTTTTATGTTAGTATAAATATCTTTATATTATACATAATTAGTACACTGCTGGCCTCATAATATGTAACACCAAGAAGGACTATAGATATCACAGCGAAATTTATTTGGCAGATAACATGTTGTACAAAAATCAAACGATTAAAATTACAGCCTTTTGTGACGTGTGAATGAGGACAAAATCAGTAGTTAGTGTAGCCGTCATTGTTGGCTATAACTGCTGCCACACGCCTCGGCATAGAATCAAAGAGGCTTTGGATTTATCATTGGGTGCAGTCCATGCGACTTCCACATATTGCCAAAGTTGATCTGGTGTAACAGCGGATGGTGTATCCGGGCCAGCCGTTGTGCAAGCATGGACCACATGTTTTCAATTGGTGATAGATCGGGAGAACAAACAGGCCAAAGAAGAAATTAAATATGATGGATAGAGAAGAACTCTTGAACATAGCGTGCCACGTGTGATTGCGCATTATCCTGTTGGAATATGGCTGATGGCAAGCGCTAAATGTATGGGAGATCCACAGGCTCTAACCTCAAGATGTAGCGCTGGTGGTTCAGTGTACCGGCAATGCGTACTAGAGGGGTACAGCAGTGAAATCCAATACCACCCCAAGCCATGATACCGGGTGCAGGATCAATGTGGCGATGCATAATGTAACAGTTCTGCAGCCTCTCACCACGGTGTTTCCAAACTTGAATCCGATCATCGTGATGTTGCTGGCAGAAGCGGGATTCGTCAGTAAACACAATGTCGTTCCATTCCGTTGCCCATGTCCACCGTTCATCACACCATTGGCGGTGCAAACGTCTGCGGTTTCCAGTCAAGGGTAAACGATGCAATGGAAGACTTGCGCACATTCAAACTCTGCTGCAAATGGTGTCGAATGGTACGAGCGGACAATGAATGATGCGTAACAGACTGAATCTGTCGTGCTTTGGTTCGTGATGGGGTTGCGCGATTTATCACTGCAATGCGCACAATCATCTGTCATCACGGCAGTGGTGCAATGAGGTGGGTGCGATCCACCTCGTCGGTCCATAATTTCCTCCTACATCTAGTGATAACAGATCCATATCACAATTGCTTGGTTTTATCCAATACGTTGACCGATTTCTCTGAAGGATAACCCACAATCCCTATGGGCTACTATTCTTTCTCAGTCGAATTCAGAAGCTTGGTCAAAAGAAGCTCTATGTCTTCTACAAAGCATAGGCAAACAGCTTACACACACACAAAAGAAATGCCGTACTTTATAAATGCCAATTTGTTCTCCCCTTATATCACACTTGCGGGTGACGCTATGGTCACCCGTGATGTGCGTCTGTGCTATAGTGCTAATGATTTGCATGTTTCATCGCCTCCAACGCATGATGTAAATCTCGCATGGTTTGCCTGCTTTCTTCAGAGTGTTACATTTTATGAGTTCAGAAGTGAATATAGTAAAACTCTAAAATTCTATAATAATAAAAACTAAAATAATAAAAACTAAAATTCTTGACTTCCATTCCTTAATTCTGAATGCATTGCCGCGGGAATCAAATTGTTTCAAATATTTCCTACATTGTATCACCCTGAATAGTACTGGTAGATTGGTTTGGCACACTATCTACAAAGTTACCGACCCCTGTTCTACTAAAAATTACTTTTGCATTAACTAAAAAAAAAGTAATTGCAAAATTTAATAATGCTACAAAATAATTGAATTTTTGAAAAAATGGAAATAGAACTAATTTTAGCTAGATGATTTTGGACTCAAAATGAAATTATTTTTCTATAATGTAAACAACCAAAAGTAATGATTATTGATAAATGAGTGCTGAATAGGGAATATAATAATGTACATTGTCTCTCTCTCTCTCTCTGCCCACGCCGTCTAATAAGTCCTTTTCAAGCTTTTATCCTTCTTCCGTTTTATTGTGCTTTGGCGTCGTGATCCCTTTAAATTACTTCATAGCATGGTAACATGAGATGCCACACAGATATTTGCCAAAAAGTCATTTTATTCAAAATTAAATAAGCAAAACAGCCAATTAATTATTAAATTGTTTAAGTTCACAGCCTTTCGCTGTAGAAAAATTTTAGTCCTAAGTTAATTCATTCCAACCTTTGCTCCGCCAACTCCAGCACTCCGTCTTTCACAAGTCTACAATTTCCAAATCTCTTGGTCCTTGAGGTGCGGCTGCCATCGCAAACTCTATCATGGCCTTCTAAGAGAAACAAAACTGAAGAGTGAAGTAATTCCGTAAATTGAAGGAGATGAGAGCCCTTGTCAACTTGCGAGCCGACCCTTTAATCTCCATAGGTGGGCCACTTTCACGCCCCCGACCACTTCTAATTGGTGAGCGTAACAGATCTGCACACGGCTTTCTTCACTTTAGTCTCGTTCCATTGGTGCTTGGAGACAATAGGCCGGTACGCCTGATCCCAACTCCGACACTGTATTTTGTTCACCATCTGGAGGGCCATAAATCGCATTGTCATATTGACACTGAGGGTGTGTCTTCGTCACGATAGGTTGACATTTCTCTTCATTAAAGTCGTTTGAGGCTCACATGTGTGAGGGGAACCTAAAACAAGGGATACTGCTCACTGGAGCTTCCTTCCTATAGAACGTTGAGACTAAAGATCGTCTGGATGTCGGAGAAAGAAAAGATGTGGCGACATCAAAGCCGTTTTCCAAATCGGCTCACATGCCCTGGGCATGAGGAAAGAATAACAGGTCTTTTTAGGGAGACACATTGTCCCATCTGGGCAACTTGGTCACCCCGAACGTCAATCTTGACAAGTATTGTTGGGGAGACTTGTACTAATGAGCAGACGTTACAGTGCATTATAATTTCAACAATAGGTTTTTAAAAAAAATTAATACTGTATATAAAGTAGCTGTTAAATGTACGTGATGTTTTTTTCTTGTAACTATTAAGTAGGTGTCCATTTATCTCAATAAATGTTAAAAAAAGTGCAAAAATGCCTGTTTTTCTTTAACAAAAATTTCTTTTACTTTTTACCATTAAGAAAGCTTGAATACCTAAACTTCGTTCCTCTTGTTGCAGTATTTAATATAACAATTAATTAATTTATTTTTTCCTTCATATATACTATACATCTTTCGCACATAGGTAAGTTTTGAAATTCTGAAAAAAAATTTCGATCTACCGTAATACACATGTAAGGGATTTGGATCCCCCCCCCCAATATTTTAAGAATATTATAAGTATTTGCTCATAAATTTTAGTAATATTATTTTATGTTACTGAATCAAACTTTTTAATTTTTTCAATATACAGATACAATCATGAGCCAAAACATTATGACCGCCCTTACATTTTGCAATGAACTCGCTTGGATGACGTGGAAGGCCCGTGATCAGGTGGAAGTGGTATTTAACTGCTGCTGGAGAGTCTGAAGAATCATTCTTTCCCTTACTTCTGTGAGTGATGGGAAAGGCTGCGGATCTAAGCGACTTTGATAGAGGGCAAATTGTAATGGCTCGAAGGCTCAGAACAAGTATTTCCGAAACTGCACGGCTCGTGGGTTGTTCGCGATCTACAGTTGTTAGTACTTATGCAAAGTGGATGAATGATGGTGAAACCAGCAGTAGTCGACATGGTGTTGGACGTCCACACGCTATCAAAGAAAAAGGTAGTCGGAGACTGTCTCGTATGGTAAAGCAAAACCGGAGCCAGACAGTGCCTCAGCTGACAGCCCAATTCAATGCAGGGCAAAGTAGAATAATATCGGAGCACACTGTTCAGCGGACACTGTTGGATATGGGGCTACGCAGCAAACGTCCCCCTAGTGTGCCTTTGCTGACCAAGCGTCATCACCAACTGCGCCTGCGCTGGGCCCGGGAACATCGCAACTGGTCCATGGACCAGTGAGAGAGAGTTGACTGGTCAGATGAATCACGGTTTGTCATTCATCACGCCGATGGCCGTGTCAGGATACGCCGTCTTCCAAGCGAACAGTTGCTCCCTCAATGTACAGTAGGTCATACACAGGCCGGTGGTGGTGGTATTATGCTTTGGGGGACGTTCTCTGGGACTGTGGTTGTGGTAGAGCAGACCATGAATGCTATAGGGTATCTGAACATCATTGCGGACCAGTTGCACCCTTACATGGCCTCTGTTTTTCCAGCTGGAAAGGAAATGTTCCAACAGAACAACGCCCCTTGTCACAAGGCTAAAATTGTGTTGGAGTGATTCCAGGAACATGATGCTGAATTCCAGTTAGTGTCCTGGCTGCCTAACTCACTGAATCTCAATCCGATAGAACACATTTGGGATGTTATGGGACGCAGCTCAAAGTTCAAAACCACCAATTCGCAATATCTCGGATTTGCGTGACCGTTGCTTAAACATCTGGTACAATCTGTCTCCGGCCATCTACCAAGGACTTGGGGCATCCATGCCAAGACGGGTTGAAGCTGTGTTGCGCGCCAAAGGTGGGCCAACTCGTTATTGACAGGTGGTCATAATGTTTTGGCTCTTGAGTGCATATATATATGCATGTGTTAGTGTGTGCGTTATTGTGTGTGTATGAAGAGGGAGAGAGAGAGAGAGAGAAATTCTCTTAATTAAAATTTTTGCAGAAGAGTAAAATTATTAAAGCACAGGTATTGTTTCTATACAACATTTTATTAAAAACTATTTACAAAATGAACTATGAATCAGATATTCAAATTTTCAAGGAGGCGCTTTTATCAGTTCCAATATTATAAGATAATCTTTCAACATCAATAAACGGTGGAGCACTGTCGTAATACTCGTCTTCAATTTTGGGATCATAAGTTGAAGTAACAAAGATAGTTTCCATTTTCTTCAAACTTGGCATTTTATTTGGTGTTTCCACTTTCGCTTGCCTTTGGAGATTAGTAAGTCTGTAAGATTCCATGAATGGTACAAATGCCTTTTGATTCTTGTCCGAAATTCCGTTTGTCTCAACAAAGGTAGATGATTTGATAGATGAGAATTCATTTGAGAAACTTGAGCCATGTTGTTCTGAATATCAGCAGAGGGTTTCCTTAACAATGAATTCATTTGAGGTGCATGAACAATATTGTGCTGGGTAGGAGAAGATGGTTTTGTTTGGAGTAGTGACTTAGTTTGATGAGATGAAAACGTATTATATTGGATAGAAGTAGGTTGTTGTGATAGGTGTAAAGAATTGGTTTGAGGTAATGAAACCATGTTATGTTGGGTTGTAGTAGAAGGTTTAGTCGAGGTTACTGAGTTTACTTGAGATACTAAGACCATATTGTTTTGGGTTGAAGTTGATTGTTTTGATAGAAGCGAATTTGTTTGAGGTGCTTGGATGATATTATGTTGGATAGGAGTAGATGATTTGGGAACGGAAGCTGTTGTTTGGGATTGGAGATAGTTAACCAAACCGAAAGATGAAAAGGGCGCTGTAAAATGGTTTGTAGCTGCCTTTGAGCTGGGCTTTTGAACAAATCTAGGTTGAGGAGGTGTGGGCGTTGAAGATGGTAACTCCTTCATAGCTTTGGAGCTTGGCTCTTCCTGAGAGAAAAGTCCCGTTTTCCCAGCAGAGAAATGAACAAGCCGTTTGTGACCAAGTTCATCGACTACACCATAAGTTCCTGAAAAATAAAATTGTCTCTACAAAATAGTTCGTTATATTTATTATTTATGCAATTTAATTATTTTTACACCTTAAAAAAGGCTTTAAAAGGATTTATGTTTGTGGATGCGACAACTGTAATTCTTTACATAATGATCACTATAAAGTCTTCGTATTCAACAAAAACCTCGAAATATCTTTAGTGTTTACTTACAAATCTCATTAGTTATACATTACGTTACTTAATGGAGAAAATACAATAGCGATCATTATGAGATGTGAAAAGAAACAAAAAAAATATTATTTTGTAGGAAATCTAAAAATATCCACTTTCAAATTTGTATAGAATAATTTTTATAATTTAGTCGAATAATGTGAAACACAATATGTATTAAACGCATTTTTCACAAATAACCAATATATCTCTCTCTGTCGTTATATAGATTATTTGAGATAAATGCGTTCAATACACATTATATCTTCTTGTTATGATTATACTATGTTTGAACTCCAAATCATATAATATATACATATGATTGGAATGAAAATACACATACATATATGTTTTTGATGATTGTATTTATCATCCAATAATGTCCAATATGCGCTTGATGGAATAAATATCTAACCTAGCAGGCTACGGCAACATATTGCCACTCCGTAGACAATATTGGCTGACAGCAACTATAAGAGAATACGTGTTATCCAGTTAGAAAATGCTCCTTGGAATAGAAATCAAGAATAGTGCCATAATCAGTTCAGTTACCAGTTCAGCGTTCAAATTTAGTGTCAAGGTACTTGAAGTAACGAGGTGTCATAAACACTACAGGGCATCTGAATATGAGCTGTCCCTCAAACAATATATTTGTCCTATATACCATTTTTGAGTCAACAAAAGCTTACATTTCTGCTACTAATTCAGTACGAGGTGCCCCACCAATGCTGCGAATACGGCGGTCATCCCCTCAGTGATCGCTCGTAAGCTGCTGGACACCGACCTTGTTGAGACCGTACCTTACTCTGATTTCTACTGCCAACAATCATGATGAATATATCCCTGTCAAGTTTTTGCGAAATATCGTGGAAAGAAAATCTACCTTCTCTCGTCGCTTTATTACACTGCTTTGTTCAAAGTAAGCTGCTGATATATATATATATACTGCCTTCTTGAGCTCCGTATTGGTATTCCTGACACAGACATAGCTCCTGTGACGTATTGGATACGAAAACACACAGTCAGGCTAGATATTATACACATTTAATTTCATAAAAATCTAACACACCATCTTACTCTACAGACCACATATCTTCTCTCACTTCCAGCCGAGACCCTCTTAGAACTGGTCTCTCCGCATGTCCTTTTTGAGGGGTTTTTCTCGACACATAGGGGAAATGGATTACAGGGAAACCCTGTCCCCCTCTTGCAATAAGGCAGGCACTATCAGCTTTTCGTCTCTGACGTCATCAACGGGTTTCATTGCTGAAGTAACTGGACTTTGTAATCATGTTCTCTAAATTCCCAATGCCCATTCTGGAAAATAAAAAAAGCTCACGAAATTTACATAAATTATTTGAAGAAAATGTCATTTTAATGTCCATAGTGGTGTTACTATCGTCATTCTTATTCGTGTAAAGAGAAATTTGAATAGACATATACCTTTTAGATTTGCAAACCCATCTCTGTTCGTTTACCTAACACAACTTTTTCTTAGTGTTGATAGTTTATTTTCTGTCAACGAATGTGAAAATAGTCATGGAATAGCAATATGCAAATATTCAAATGGCAATTGTATGAAATGTATAAAAGAACAGTGTACTGATAGAGCTTTTATTTGTAATCAAATGATTCACGTGGAAAGTTTTCTGACAAGATTATGGACTCACGACGGGAATTCACAGACCTAGCAACCTAAATAACCTGACTTGAATACCATTAAAGTGGTGAATACCATTAAAGTGGTGAATACCATTAAAGTGGTGAATACCATTGTGGGGCTTGATCGAAAGATTAGTTCATGCATACGGTCTTGTACCAACAACGCTTTCTTAACAATGAAAGGATGTCGAAGCGTCATGGTTGAATATTTTTTTCAAGACTTCCAACGATTTGCTAAGTCAATGCTTGTGACTTTTCGCTGGTGAAAAAAATGGTCACATACAAGGTGTATGAAGTGGCATCCTGTGATTTTAGACATTTCATATATATGTATGCCATATTTACTCGAATCTAAGCCTCATCCCCCCCCCCAATTCTCTACACGTTTTCGAGAAAAAATAAAAAGTTGTGTAAAAAGCTCATCAATAGCTGATACATAAAAAAAAAATTTTTTAAATTTAATGAGAAATAATAAAAAATTAATTATTTATTTATTTTACCAGTATTAAAGACTTTCAAATACGTACATGAACCTATAATTACTCTGACCGTCAATGTCATGTTTCGAAAACCCTTCGTCACTACCATTGTCACTGCTAACTTTGGCATAGGTGACGGCGTCGTCTTCAGTTCCATCCAATGCATTTGTTATGCAATATTTTTTAAGGAATGCTTTCTTAGAAGAATGTGTAAAAGAATTCTTAAAGACTGTGGAACACCTGCAAGGAAAAGTTATATCGTTTTGCCTAGGTCATCGACGTATAATTGTTTCATTCGTGTCAAATTATCAGTGGCCCTTGCTCTGTTTCCATTTTTTTATGCATATAAAATTGCCTTCCTTTTCATTCTTGCGTCATAGTGAACTATCGTCTTGATGCTATTACCGATATCTTTGATGTTTGGGTGATTAAAAGAAAGATCGTATGAAAAATTTTTTCCTACATACGAGTTGACAACTATGCTTAGGGTAGACTGAATATTGGAGATAAACCGCAGAGTTGGATAAGTCATCATTTCAGGTGGACAGAATGGGGTTACATTTTTTCCTTTTAAAAGGAGTGAAAACTCAATTTCCCCCATCCAACAAAAGTTTTGCCTTTGATTCTAAGCCTCCACCTGATTTTCAGTAGCATTAACACAGAAAGAATAGAGCAGCTTAGATTCGAGTAAATACGGTATCCTTAATAATGAACTAAATTACTATAAATCTAACTTAAAACTAACAATAAATAGAAAAGTATAACATGACAATATATGTCAAAGTGCGCATATGTGTTTTATACCATTTACTTGAAAAAAATTCAATATTTAAAAGAAATAATTTTTATATATCTTAAATATAATTTATTCAGATAACTTCATCCTATATTGTAATTGAACTCAATATTTAAAGTAATATCCCATTCTCATATCATGTTTCCTTAAGATTACATTGAACATACTATATTACTATAAACAGTAAATTTTTATAAGTATTGTGATAAATAAGGAGAAAATATAAAATTTTCATTCCAATAATACTTTATTTATGTCTCAAATGCAATGAATTGCAAAACATTTTTAAATTAATTTAAATTAAGAAGGTTTTTGTTTTTCTATATGAAACGAAAATTTTTAGAATTATATAAATGAGCCCCATTTTTTAAAAATTTGATTTCCTTCAGAATGCTTACCTAATTCCCTACTTGTGTGTATTTTCAAGAACTAATAAAAAAAATAAAGCACGAGAAAATGTATTATTACATTGAAACTTGTTTCACTTTGAGTAAATCAAAGCTTACATGCTGTTTTTATCACACGTTCTTCGAGGCCGTTCTAGAAGATTAAATAATGGCTTAATACCCTTTACTGATTTTCCGTCGAAAAACAAAAGATATAAATGTTCTGAAACAAATATCTAGAGCAAATTTGAATTTCTTCAAGTCAGTCAATTTGCTATTATTTTCGTATAGTTTGTAGAATAGATTAAATTACTGTATTTTCCCGGATGAATACATTTCCTCTTACTCACCATCAAAAAATTCGATTGCACATTATTTAAACTAGTTTACCAAGATTACAGATAAAATTAAAGGCTGTTTACGCAATCTTTAAAGTCATGCTTTACTATTTGATGTTTTATTAGTAGCATAATTAATGCAAAAAGTTTTAAATTAAAAGATTCTATTGTTCAGTTTTTTTAATGAATTGATGGTTTAACCTACTTTTTGAAACTTTGTCTAATTGTGAACAAAAGTGAAAGAAGAAAATAAACTTAGTTTTCTCTTCCTTCAATTGAAAACTTGTAATAGAAGAATTTAATTTCGAAGCTAAAAGAATAAATAATTCTTAAGCTGAAATGAATGTGCAGAGAAAGTCTAGAATTCTGTTAAAATCAAAGTTACATTCATTTTTGATATTACTGCTGTGTTAACTATTAAATATTATTGCCATAAATAAAACATTTTGATAAATTTATTTGGAATACGACCATTTTTAATAATAAGTCATTTTTGGTTGTATCTATGCAGAAAATTATTAGTAGAAAAGAGTTTTTAACAAATAAAACTTTAATTTTCTTAAAAACAACTTTCTAAATGTGCATTCATTTTCGGAAAGAAATTTCTGAAATATTAAGTATTATAAATAAGGTAATTCGGGGGAAGATGCCAGTTTGTTAATAGCACTTTTATGCGTCGATAAATACCAATACTGGGCCACAAGCAATACTCAATGATGGACCAGACCCTTAAAAAGAGTCTGGTCCTTCATTGAGTGTGGCTTGTAAATTTATTTGAATTAATCGTCTTTAATTGGTCTTATTTTTCTATTTGGTAAGCATTTAAAGTGGCGAGTACAACTTTTATAACATTCCGTTTCTCTTATTAAAAGTTCATAAACGTACTTCATAATCATTTTTTTTTAAATTTTTGAAACCAAAAGGTTAATTTTGAAAAATAATTGTATTAACGAATGCAAATGTATTCTAAAAAAATGTAATGCTTGTTAACGTTACACTAACTTCAAAGTAGTTTTTGAAGCAATTAGAAAGATGACAGCATCTTTAAAGTATAATAATATTAACATTTACCTAAATGAATATTGAATATAAGAAAAAAAAAAGATTTCAAAGAATATATCATAGGGGTGTGCATATGTGTGTATATGTATGTGTGCTTATGTATTCAAGTTTAAGATTTTTTCGTGTGAAATATGTAACTAATTATATTTCTTAAATTATATAAGAGAAATTTTATGTTCTTATATAACAATTTTAATAAAAATTATCTTTCCAACTTTTTGTGGTGCTCTTACCAGATATAGTTCCATCTGCCAATCGTATTTCTTCTCTGAAACTTTGTCCTAGAGGTCCTTTTCCTGTATCATATCCAAATTTATAGTCTCCATCTAGTTTATGTCCAATATTTACGTAATGTAATGGAGCAGCTGGGTAAGCATTCGAAACACTCGCCTGAGTTGTTTGTGTTGAACTTGGTAATGGCATTTGAAATTGACAAAGAACTGTTTTCATCAAAATACTCGTACATGCGACCACCTACGTGGAAAATAGATTGCGGAAAATTACTTTTAAACTCTCATTTCTTTTACTTTCAATAAATTAATTTAATATAAAGAAAAAAAAAATTTAAATAATGCTAAGCTTAAAAGAATATAAAATAAATTTTAAGTAACTTCTAAAAATAATTTTATTTACTATAGTTTCTGTTTCGATTCAGTTAAAAATGTTCTACAAATAAAATTTAATTTATTAATATTTAGTTATGTGGAATTTGAACAGAAATTTATCTCTCTCTCTCTCTCTCTATATAATATATATATATTATTATATGTGTGTGTGTGTGTGTGTGTGTGGTGGTGTTGTGCCTGCCCTGAGAGATTAAAATAACTTGAATGTTAAAGTAAAACATATCATTGAAATTTAAAAACAGGGATGTCATATTTTTAAATGCTACCGATCCCTATTTAACGAATTTCACGATTTAACGAATTTTTCTCTGAAGGCAAATGAAGGCAAAAGACCCATATTCTGATGTAAAAATTGATAATGAAACTCCTTTCAAAACTGTAACATTTTCTAATGCTTTACATTGCTTGGAAACTGTGAAAACATACGTTATGCAGCAAGATGTAAATGATGTAATATTTTCCTCCATATAAAGTCGAAAAAGAGCTCTTTAAAGATAGTAATGTAAAAGGTTATCGATACCTATTTCCAAAAGGAAAGAGCAAAAAAAATTGTGTTATTTGTATTATTTGTATTTGTATATATATATATATATCAATTCTATAAATATTGATGATATGATAAAAATACTTTTAAAATTACATAAAAAAAATTTATTTAAAAATATTAATTATAATAGATTTAGTTCTCTCATTAGGTTTGTACTAAAGAGAACTATATATATTATAAAGATTAATTATTATCAACAGATTAAAGGTTTGCCACAAGAAGGCCCACCTAGCAACTGTCTAGCTAATTTGTATTTACATTATTTTGAAAGTAGCTTCATAACAATTCTGAATATTCTGAATATTATGTTATATAGATGATATTATCATTTTTGGTAAGCAAGACAATTTTAAACCTAGCACTCGTTTTTATCCTCAATATCTCAATTTAATACAGACAAATAGTAACAACTATGAAGCAAATTTTCTTGGTATAGAAATTTAATTAAAAGAGAATGTTTTTTTATTTCTAATATTTATGACAAAAGAGATGAATTTAAATTCAATGTTACAAAAGTATCTCATTGGGAAAGTAATGTGCATGTTTCTATATTTAGATATATTGTTATTAATTACACAATGCAACGAATTTCCTGTTTTGAAAAAATAAAAAAAAACCTATAAATATTTTATTAAATACTGCTTAATTCAAAAATTCCGAATTAATTTTATTAATAGTTATTTGTATAAAGAAATTCTAAATAGTAAGGATTAAATTCCTTAGAATATTAATAGTTTATTATTATAAATTTATCCTTTTTTCTAGTTAGATATACTTATAGTTACCTGCATATTCAAATTAGATATAAAATTACTTATTCCTTAGTTTATTTTTACCATAGTAAATTGTTTTTTTAATATATTTAATTACATTTATTATTAGTGTCCCTCAGGTTCAGGTAACGGTAGTATTTATACACATAACTATTTAATTATTTTATTTCTATTAATTTCATACTTTTTCTAAGTGCTACTATTCAGCCAATTCCATGCTTTGAATTTGCATTTGGGCAACTCTAAGTAAGTTACCTTTTTTTTGCTAATGGATTTAGATATTCTGCCCATGATTTTCAAAAGGATTTTGGTCAGTATTATTAAGAGAAAAGGGGAAGGGGTTGACTAGCCAAAAAACATGTTAAACCCCACTTTTATATAATAATTATTATGTATATATATAGTATATATGTATAATATTTATGTATATATGTAATATATATATTTTATATATTTATATATATATGTATATATAATAGTATATATATATGTATATATTATATATATTATTATTTTATAAATTGTAAATATAAATCTTTTCAATTCTAAATATCTGGTTTATATTACAAAATCTGTTCTTGTTTTTGTATTTCACTATAGTGAGAGATAATATTTCATGTCTCTATAGTAGAGAGAATATTAACTATATAAACATACATATATATATATATATATGTCGTAAAATGTATTATATTAAGTTCCGAACCTCTTTTTTACTTAAAAGAGGGCTTAAATATCTACATGTACTTAAAACTTGAGTTTGGATAAACAAAAATAAATTCAAAAGTGGTAAATAAAATATGAATAAATAAATTTACTTCGTAAATTTATTTGACATTTTTAATCCAACAAAAATATATGATATGAAACTATTATGTTTAATACTAAGAAAGTGAGACATTATTGATTCAAAGTGAATAGAAAATAAGTATTGAGGAAATCTTTCACCATTTTCGTTGTAAGGGGAAAATAATATTGTGTTAAAGAGAGCTACTGAACTGAATTTAAAGAAATTTATCGTCATTTCTTAAAAATTAAGATTCATAGGTTAATTTAAAATATTTGCATTAAAAAAAATATCTTACATAAACTTGCTTAGGCCTTTTTTTATATAATTTTATGATAAATAATAATCCTAATATTTACTGTTATTAAAATATTTGTTAAAATTTTGGTTAATATATGAAGCTAAATACAAACATATATACAACTTGAAGGAAAACTTACCAGTAAATACACCATATTGCACACGAAGCTATCCCTACAAAGTGTGTTTTCAAAGTGAGTCACGAATAAATAGGATGCACCTAGTGTCTTTCACCTTTATAGCTGAATATTGAATATCATTGTCACTTTCTTCAATGGACCAAATATTCAGGTCACTGTTTGCCTTAAATTTAAATAAAAAATGTGCCCACAGTTACCGAAAATTCAACCTGCCGAGAATCCGCTTTGTGATGCAAATGTGTATCAGTCTTGAACTCAAATTTGTTAGCTTTCTGGAAAGTATGGAAAGGGCTTTTTTCTGAAATATTTTTCAGAAAGAAATGAAAATATTTTGGGTATGGATATTGTACAGAGATAAAAAAAAATCATCCTGTTTTCAAATAAAGTGTATTTATTATGTGTGTAGTAGTAGTAGATTCTTTTCTTCTTTTTTTAAACATCCAGTTCTGAATTTTTATTTGAAATAGTTTTAGAGATGAAGTGTTTTTGTAATATTTAGACTAAATATATGTATCTGTAATATTTAGACAAAATATATAATTTTGTCAACTTTTAGTTTTTGTTATGATGAATAATTTTATAAGAATATGTTTTGCCTTCAATAAATTGTACAATATTGTCAATTTACACAATTAATCACATCGGAAATTACATTATCCACAGCAAAAAGAAAATCAACCCGTCTTCAAACAGACTTAAAAGTATTAAACACTTAGAATATTTAAATAAAATAAGTATAAAAGATTTTTAAAAAAGTTTTATTTTTATTTTAAAATCTAAACACTAAGATTTAAATTCCTGAATTTGCTTTCCAGATAAATAATCATTTTTTTTAAAATTGCTACAAACCCAAAACACATTTCAAAGTTCATGTAATTTCATTTACTGTTTGTTATTTAATTCAATTACTGTTTGTTTGTTCTTTCAGGATAGCTGAGAAACTTGGATTAAAATTAATAAATTCTTTTTCTTATATTCTTCATTAATTGAGCAAGGTTGCTTTTAAAATATATTCTAAATAACTCAATGCGCTCAGAAACAAATTGGGAAATTGATTAATCAGGTTTTGATTTGTTTCTTATTTTAAATTACAAGCTGCTGTTGTGCTAAGAGGAGGTTTGTGCTGCTCTTTAGGTAAGAGGAATATTTTATACTTTAAAACAGGGATGTGTGTGTATGTGTCAAACTCGCGACTTGACAACGAACATTTTTGCTGCCCGGATAACACATCAGCACTCAATAATAAATAATAAAATAACAAACCAAAGCAAAATAAAAATATGATAGGTAGAATTCGCTAAAAGTTTTTTAATAATATTCTTTTTTTTAGTGTTATTAAATAAAATGCGGCGTAAAATTTTTTTTACTATACCACATTTAGATAAATTCGGTATCTAAGTATAAATGCTATCTAAAATATATCAAAAGATAGGCTACTGATTTTAGAAAGATAAAAATGTTGAAATAGTTTAAAAACATACAAACAAAATGCCTTAAGAAAAGTTGATTAAATGTTCAACTGCTAAATAATTAACAGTAATTTGTTGTAGAATGAAAAGCTGAAAATATATAGATTATTAATAAGAGATATCCTGTAAAATAATTAACAGTATTCAGCTGTAAAAACAACTGTTTTGCATAAATTTTATATAGTCAGTGTGTGATAATATGAGTCTCAGTTTCCCAACTCTAGTATGGATTAGTGCACGTAACAGAAAATACTTTATTTCGAAAATTGAGACACATAGGTTATATAGGATTATTGCTTGATTCATTTAGACATTGATTTGTGCATTTGCTCCAAGTGCAGTTGGTTATCTTGCTCCAAGATTCTCAAACAATTCTGGGATTTGAAAGAAGAAGTGTGTCAGTTTTTAAAAACTCAAACAAGACAAAGCTTGTTTCCGATCCAATATGGTTGCAAGATTTATCTTTCATGGTTAATATAACGAAATACTTAACCGATTTAAATTTATCGTTTGCAAGGAAAAGATCAGATCATTATGAACATGTTTGACATAATGAAAGAATTCAAATGTTAGTTCGTAGAAAACCAACTGAAAAATGTAGGTCTGAAGCATTTCACGACGTGCAACACGAGTAATTAAGTTTAGATAATACTACGTCGTATCAAATTCACACAGAAAAAATATTTCAAATCTTAGAGCTAAATTTCAAACAAGATTTAAGGATTTTAATTCTTTGGGAGACAAATTTTGTTTGTTTTCTTCGATTTTCTCAATAAATATAGACTCTGTACTCAGCCACATGTAAATAGAGGAGATCGAGATTATAGGTGCGCTTAAATTTGAAAGTAAAATTTATTGATGCCTGAAATTTACAAATATTTGACAGCCAGGTATGAAAATACTTGAAAATTCACTTATTAAATTATTAATATGTTTGGAAATAATTATCGGTACGAGCAGTTATTTTCAGTTATGAATGGAAATAAGTCTAAATAATTTTAATGACACTCACCATGGGTCAATTACGAAAGTAATCACTGCGAACAAAATTTTCCCAAATTAGGAAAGATAGAAGCATAGAAGAGATGTCAATGCCAAGTTTTACACATTATATTTTTCTTATTCTTTTTATATGTTTATTATAATGTATTATTCGAAGTAAACCTAAGTTTCTTTTGTACTTTTGATTTTCTTTGTGGCCCACCTAAAATTAAACCTTGTTTGCTTTGCCTATGTTAGCTTTGAGTTTTACATCCCTGCTTTAAACACACAATATACAATTTTTTTTTTTTTTTTTTTGCGAAATTTTATAAGGCAATAGAGGAAATTGTTTCCATGATGGGGACTAAGTCAAAAAGGGTTAGTTGTTGGAATTTGTTTAAGTTCATCTGTTATTTTTCATAAGCAACTTACAGTAGTAGTAAAAAGTCCTGAACACGCACATTTTTTTTTTTTTTTGCCTAATTTTTGACTCAATTTTTGTTATGAAATTATCGTACTATAACTATTTCTATTGATTTAATACATTTTTTCATGCTGATTTCAAATCTATTACTATTTTTTCAATACGACAAATATTTTGAGGTGCAGCTGCCTGAACACAAGAATGTACACAATAACACAATTTCGAAAATATATTGTATGTAGTAGAATAATTCAAAACC
>BMAO01024155.1:0-28112 GCA_019973975.1 Trichonephila clavata
TCATATGGAGAGCGCCAGGTACCCGTTACCACCAAGAGAACACCATTGAACGACATCGTTATGGTGGTGCAGGATGGCTCGTTTGGGGAGGAATTATTCTTGGTTCCAGAACTGACCTGCATGTTCAGAGTGTAACGATGACAAGCCACATCTATCGGGATGTCATTCTGGAACAACATGTACGTTTGTTTTGGGGCGCCATGGGTACTGAATT
Source organism: Trichonephila clavata (assembly GCA_019973975.1). Classification (NCBI taxonomy): domain Eukaryota; kingdom Metazoa; phylum Arthropoda; class Arachnida; order Araneae; family Nephilidae; genus Trichonephila; species Trichonephila clavata. The sequence goes on from BMAO01024155.1 coordinate 215, forward strand.
TCTGTTTATGGATGACAACGCCCATCCTCACCGTGCAAACATTGTAAACGAATGCCTTCAATCGGAGGATATCACCCGTATGGATTGGCCAGCATACTCACCGGACTTGAATCCAATAGAGCATGTGTGGGATATGCTTGGCCGACGAATTGCAGCCCGTCAACCTCCTCCCACCTGTCTACCTGAACTTCGGATGGCATTGCTTGATGAGTGGTGTAATATTCCCCAAGATCAGATTGCGCCGGGTCTTAAGCACTCCTTCTTTTAAATGGTGGAACAATTCTCTAAGAATCCAGCGAAATCAACTTAACGCATACAAGCGTAGGATTGTTTCCCTCACAAAACATGGCCTGCCGGTCGACGAGGTTGCTTCCATGCACTCCAGGTATAAGGCCCTTCGGGCCTACTATAAAAAATTAATAATTGACACCAAGAATAAGGCTTGGGAATCCTTCTGTTCAACTAATTCCAATAATTTTGGGTTTACATTTAAAGCAGCTTTCGGAAAGTTAACCAGTCCTACTAATCTTCATCAGATTTCGACTGGTGACCCTGCCTCCACCTTCCAAAGTAAGATTAGCCTTCTTCTTGATTCTCATTTTCCTTCAGGATCTCCTTCTATTCCCCCTGTCTTCAATAACAGCTCTCCTCCTTCTGGCCTGAGACCTAGTGAAGTTGACGTCGTTTTCCGGAAGCTCCGGGGAGGTAAAGCCCCGGGTATTGATCTCATTGACTACGCTATTTGGAAAGCTCTTTATAATTCTTTCCCCAACTTGCTTTTCCGTTTCTTTAACCACTGCATCCAATTTAGCCACTTCCCCTCCATTTTTAAGGACACTAAAATTAAATTTCTTCTAAAGCCTGGGCGTGACCCATCGTCTGCTCTCTCCTATCGTCCCATTTGTTTGTTGTCCACTCTTGGCAAAATTTTAGAAAGAATTTTTCTTAATAGGTTTCTTCTCTGGATGTCTGAGAATAAAATTCTCCATGGGTCTCAGTTTGGTTTTAGGGAAAACCGCAGTTGCATTGAGGCTGTTGACAATTTAGTGCATCACATTAAAAATACACGGGTGCATAAGCATACTGCTTCCACGTTTATCGATATCAAATCTGCTTTTGACAACGTGGATTGGTCGACTCTCTTCAATATTTTTCATTCATTCCATATTCCCCTTCACTTTCAGAAATTCATTCACTCTTACCTCACTAACAGGGTAATTATTTGGGCTGATAATTCTTTTTCAATTAAAAAACAAATTTATAAAGGTTGCCCACAGGGGTCCGTACTTTCCCCTACTCTTTGGAATATTTATTTTAACCCTATTCTTTCTCTGAACTCTGAACTGTTTCTTCTTCAAGCCTTTGCGGACGATCTCGCAGTAGTCTCTTTTGGCCTCTCGCGTAGGGAACTTGAGAATAATACTAACAAAATCTTAAGTTTAGTCGATTCTAAGCTTTCCGAGCTTAATTTGTCAATAGCAACTGCCAAAACCGTTTCTGTTGTTTTCCGATGTCCCTTTCTTCAATGCGGTGGCTTTCGTGGGAGCTCAACCTTCAGGAGAAATCCTATTTTTAAATTTGGTCCGAATTCCATCCATATCGCCAAGTCATACAAATACTTGGGTGTCCACATAGACAATCTCTTATCTTGGACTCCCCATATAAATTCCATCAAAGATAAGATTCTCTCGATTTCCTCCAACTTTCATCGTGTTTCCAAAAATTTCAATCACCAGCATATTTCCCTAATGAAACTTTGGTATAATTCTGTAGTACAACCAATCATCTCCTACGGAGCAGGAGTATGGGGTGGATTCCTGACCTCTGTCCAGATACAAAAACTTAAATCCATTCAGAGGATTTACTTATTAAAAATTACCAAAGCTTATAAAACCTCTCCTACAGATGCTCTTAATATCCTATCAGGGATTCCCCCCATTCATATTATTATTCGCTCTCTCTACTTTAAGTTCCAAATTTGGAACAACAGGAACGATCTCCTTCCAGGTCTTATCCCAGCTTCGAAGTTGGACTCTTATATTTCTCTTCATCAGGTGCCTCCGGATTTTCTTTCCTTCCCTATCAATACTTTCGAGGGCCCATCTGAGTGGGAAGTGTACACTGACGGTTCCAAAATCGGTTCCGAGGTTGGTTTCGCCGTGTGTATTTTTTATCGGGGCTTTCCCTTTAAAACGTATCTTTTTAAAATTCAAAATTTCAATTCTGTTTTTCAGGCAGAGTTCTCTGCCATCGGCCTCTCTGTCTGTTGGGCAGTTCATCATAATACTAAAATTCACATCTATACTGATAGTTTCTCCTCTATTCTCTTTCTTAATAATCTTACAAATAAATCTAGCTATCTCAATTCTATTAAACTTAAATTGTTTCAATTCCGGAACTATTACAATCTTTACTGGGTCAAAGCTCATAACAATAACATCTATAATGATTACGCCGATTTTTGTGCAAAAAAGGCTGTTTATGATGGTGAAGTGTTTTCGGTCCCTGCTCCTCGCTCCTATCTCTCTAGTTCCTTAAATAAATTTGTCCTAGAGTCTTGGACCTCCTATTGGAATGATTGCAATACGGGGCTTAGGGTCAAACGCTTTTTTAAAAATCCTAACTTTAACATTCCTCCAATTTCTAAATATCTGGTCCATTTTCTAACTAATCATGGCCCTTTCCCCGCTTACTTGCACAGGTTCAATCTTCTTTCCTCTCCAAATTGCATTTGTGGGTCGCCCGGGGACGCCGACCATTACGTTTTCCACTGTCCCTTCACTGCCGATCATCATCTTGTTAATCCCAATCCAAATGCTCTTTCCCCTTGGGTTAACTCTGTTACTAATAATCGCACTATCCACAATAAATTAATTTCTTGCTTTGCGATTTCAAATTCCATTTGTGATAGGCTATCTTAAGCCCTCCTTTTTTCTGTTTCTTGGCCTTCCTCTTGCTATTCCTTTTCATTTTTCATTTTTTATTTCAAAAAATTAATTTGGTTTTCTCCCGGCCATTTGCTGGATCTCGTCATTTGGCCAATGTCTCCCTCCCCTCCCTCTTTCTTCTTTTTTGAATGACTGGTTTGCATTCCCTCTCTGTTGTTTTCATTGCCTTGGGGTGCAAAGCTTTTGGAGAGGGGAGGTCATTGGATATGGTGCCTCCCCTTTGGCACCCCCCTGCGTCTTTTGGGACGTCTTCCAGGATCCCACTCTGCTGCCGCTCCTGAACCGACTTGAAATATATGGTGCGTCTAAGAGCCAGCCTATAAAATTTAGGCTTCTTCTACAGTTAGCTGGTGGCAACCTAAGTTGGAGGAAAATAGAAGAAAGAGTCCAGTAGCGGGGGACTGGAAACGCTTCAGCTAAAAATAGCTTCGGCAGTCAGGGAGTGGGGGGGGGGGTGATAGTTTACGTGGTGGTCGAAAGACCAGAGAGGAGGAAAAGGCAGATCTTGCTTTCGTTTCGTTTCGAAACGAAAACGTTTGCAGGGGGGGAGTGATTTTCGTTAGAATCGGCTTTGCAAGGTCGTTGCTCTGTGTGGCATCCGATGTGTCGATGGGGGAAGGTTTCTATAGTCGTTTTGATTGTTGATCGTCAGGTTGGGATGGTTTGGGATGGCGGAATGGAATTTTGTTGCGAGTTCTGCTATCAGGGTGTGTATTGGTTCAACTTTCAGTTCTTCCGGCCATTATTGCTCTTTCCAAAATATAACAAAAAAAAAATGTCTGGACCTCCGCTATCTTTTTCTTCCCCTTTCTCGAACTCCCATTCAGGAGGGGTTTCCTCGCTTCTCTTATTACTTTTTTCATGTCTTTCCTGTCTCATTAGTTAGACAGCGTCAGTGTTTGTGTTTTGTGTGTGTGTGTGTGTGTTTTTTTTTTTTTTTTTGTATTTGCAATGTTATACAAAATTGTAAAGCTTTCCATCTGTATTCCCCCCCCCTTTTCTCAAGAATTTTGTGGGGAGGGTCCCTCCTTCGGGACCACTTTGTACACTTTTTTGTTTTCTTTAATAAAGTTACATCTCGGAGGGTCGATTCACAGCTCGAAACCCCTTGGGTGGGCTTGATTCTCCCGAGTAAGTAAAGTAAAGTAAAGATCAGATTGATAATTTGATACTCAGCATGCGTAGGCGTTGTAAGGCCTGTATTGCATCGTCCGGGAGACATACTCCGTATTAACCATCATACTAACCATGTTATACTGTTTTTTGTAAATAGGTTCTTTTTTGAAATTTGCTCCAGGGAGTAAAAATCGCAATTTTTATTAATTATGTCAAACATATAGCATCTTTTTTGCTCTTTACTTTTCGTTTAATAAATAGACTTTACAAATAAGTCAAATTTGTTTTGCTTCTGTCTCTTTCTTTGCCTGAACTTTATTATCCTTAATTTATATAGGGACATGAGTGTACATATAACTGAATGCCTGTATGATAATTAAATTATATTTTTCAAGCAATTATGAATTCAAATAATAAAAATAATGGTTTGACTGCTGTGAATCTTATCAATCTTTTACATTTTAAAACAATTAAAGTAAGTCGTTCCATTTATGGCTTTTTGTATAATAAATTTAAAGGAAAAGAATTTTTGGGCTAGTATGTTTTACTTCAAAAGTTTAAAATTTGATTTTTAATAATTAAATCAACGCATAAAATTTTGTTAGCACTTTAAGTTTTGAATTTGATGATGAAGTATTGGATTAAAAGAGAGTACATATATATTAGAAACATCTTTTATATACTTCACATTCCATTAACTTTCTAAGTTTTCCTTATGAAGATTTTCGAACAAATTTGAAATTTCTTAAGATGGAATTTTAATTATAAATATAAAAAAAAGCTTTCAATTTTTACTTTTGAAGATTGATTTAGTGCTATTTTTATCAAGATGTTCGGTCTTTAATCGTCTTTAAAGTTTCACGGATCTTACATGAAGGTATCGTAAAGCAAATTTGAAATTTTTGATAAATACATAAAAAACGAAGAAACACACACTCACACCTCTTTTGGGAGTGGAAGGAGTACAACAGTTTTTAAGTTAGTTATCATTTGTTCATGATTATTTTCAAATATATATATATGCTTATAAACTTTATCTGTTCAAATAATTCCAATTTATTTCTATGTTCCTTTAAATCCTTTTACATTTTTCTCGTTATAAGTGATTTTCCCTTTCCATACAAAACATAGACTTAGCCACAAAATAAAATATTGACTTGCCGTCAACCGCACCATAAAACAAAAATTTACATTGGAGTAATGATCAAAAGATTTTGCACGCATTTAGTGTGCTTCGTAACAAGGAACTTGTTTCATTAAAGCATACATTTTTTATATTGCTATTAAAATTTAATTTTATTTAAAGAAATGAAGGGAATTCAGAATTAGAAAGGAGGGGAGAGCTTGGGGGTTTTACCGAAAATTACATGATTCCATCGCTTATTATTACTAACACACAAAAATCTCAATTTCAATTCATTAATATCTTTCATTCTTAAAAGATAGCACGTCTTTAAAATGAATCTTGAAAGTGTCCTTTGTTCATTTCAGAATTCTTAGTATACAAGTTTTTTGAAATTTTAAGAGTTAACGCCTTAAAAGGGGTCAATTTTTTTTGCCCAAAATGTTTTTAAAAAAGCCCCATTTTTTATTGCATCGAACTAAGCCTAACTCTTAATAGAATGCGAAAATGGAAGAATTGTATTGGAGTTTACTACTGAAGAATCGATTTTCATATAAAGCCCACGCTATGAGAATATTACGAGAAGTGAAATTTAAAAAAAAAGCGTTACGCGCGCTTCTGCGCATGAGCTAAATCTCTGTCCGAAGGAAGAGTTTTTACCTTTTCTTCATTTTTAAAAGTGTGATCGTTCTTTTCTAACCAAAATCAGACAAAAAAAATAATTACAGAATCGGAAAAGTAACTTATTTCGCCACGATACAGTATAATTTATTTTACAAAATAACGAAATTTTGCATTTTTTCTAAAATGAGCCAATATTGATGCATTTTTATAAAAAAAAGTTTTTCAGCCGTTCTGTGCGAATTTTTTACCATCAGAAATGCATCAAAATTCTGTACTAAAAAAGTTAATATTTTGTTCTTTTGAATCAGTGATTTAAAATATGAAATAGCAAAAACTTCTTTTTTTGCAATTTTTCAAAAATGCTCCAAATTCTCACTAAACATTAAATAACTTCGTTATTTATAAACATAATCACGCGAACATTTTTTTCCCCAAGTGTCAAATGTTGTTACCCATGTTTTTTTCAAAGATTGAACAAATTGCTTAAAAATTGCGCATTTAAAAAAAAATTAGTGCTTTTCGTCTAATACCCTTTTTACAAGAAATCATTTAAGTAATTTTTTTATTATATTTTTTGTTTAAAAATTAATGTTATTTGTTATCTATGAGGGAAATTTGGAGAGTATATTTTAAAAACTCTAAGCCCTAAAAAAATAAAACTTAAAAAAATTTCGCAAACTACATTTACTAGTGGTTCTCTTTTTATCGTAATTGGCGTCGAAAACACGTTTTCGAGCCAAGCGACAGTTCACAGCTCTTTTGACAAAGTTGACTATAACAACTGAAAATCACCCAATTTGACGGTATGTATTTAATACTGCTTTGAATAGCAAAGTAAAGAAGAATGATTATCAAAAATAAACTTTGTTTCAACAACACAACCAATATACTCCGTGAGAATATTCCCTTTGTAGTCTTTATTAGTCAGTAACAGCCTCTGGATAGAAATTATTGAGTTTATCAGGCTTTCTACTGTTCATCTTACTACAATTGATCAAATTATGATCAATAAAATGGATGGAGAGGATATGATTCTCTTTTCTCTCAACTGCCAAAATCTCCGGGCACATGCACGGGATCTCCGTGGTAATATTGGGCAAAAAGCACACATTTTGATGTTATCAGAAACATGGCTTTGCAATGTAGAATTAGTTGAAATTGAAAATTTTAAACGCATAACATAGTATAGATGACCAAGTATTAATCGTGGGGAAGGGGTCGCCATCTATCAAAATATGCGCGACTCACAACGTAAGTTTATTGACAATCCTGATGATTTTGTGAGAAGAAATACCCAGTACGTTAGTCACAAACTAAATATAATTTGGAAGATGTAACTCTAGCCATTCTCACGCAGCAAATTGCAGCGATGAACTTTAATGCTCCCTCCCTCCTAAAAAATCCAACAAAAAGAAGGAGCTCGACGCCCTAGTTGAGGCAATGATGATGAATAGACGCAATATATGATTGGCTTGAAACTCTGCTCATGGAACGCGAACGGCATTCTCAATAAAATTTCTGAATTTAAAATTTTCGTAGAGAAGTACTCCCCTGGTCTTATTTTATTGCAAGAGACACATCTGAGACCAACACACACAATTAACATACCAAACTATCTATATTATCGAACTACTTTGTCGAGGAAGGACGTGTGCGTGGTGGAACTCTAATTCTAGTTAAAAAGAGCATCTCTCTCTCTCTCTCTCTCATTATAATATTCCCACCCCCACTCTCCAGCACATAGAAGCCACAGTTGTTGTTATCACACTTCAAAATCTAAATCCGATATCTATTATTTCTATTTACATCCCGCCTAGGTCCGATGATAGATTGTTTACACTCGATCTAGAACATCTACTACAGACCAACAGTAATTGTGTGATTTTTGGTGACTTTAATGCCACACACAATATGTGGAACTGCCCCAACAATACGATTCGGGGATGTCAACTTAAGACCTTCGCAGAGATCCTTGATCTCACTATAGCTTATCCGGACACTCCAACTAGATTCGGATACAATTCTGCTAACACACTTAATATTGCATTAATTAAAAATTTCCACTTCCCCTTCACTATTAACTCGTTAGCAGAACTTTCATCAGATCATAACCCGGTTTTTCTTAATTTTTCTCTCCTTCCCCTTAATTAATAATGATAACTCTAGGATAGTTACCACCTTTTGGTCTAATTTTAAAAATAATTTAAATAATATCATGAACCTTAAAGATTATACAGGAATTGTAAACCCATCCGTGCTGGAGAACAAAATTCATCTTTTCACCACCACCGTTCGCTCCGCCTACCAGCAAGCCTTTCAACCAATCAAAAACACCCATCACACCTACACTCCAAATCACATTAGAAAACTCATAAGAGACAAAAATAGAGCTAAAAAACTGTATAATAACACACCAAACCAGCACATAAAATTACATATTACAGACTACAAGAACTCGTTAAAAAGGAACTTAAAAACACACACACAGCAATCCTGGCAAAACAAACTAGAATTTCTAAACACGCGCGACAATAGTATCTGGCAGTGTCAAAAATTCTTTAGGAAAAAACGCTCTAACATTGCTTCTTTTTCTAGCTCTTCTGGAATTGCGAACAGCGATGAACAGAAGGCAAGTATTCTTGCATTAACACTTAAAGATAACTTTATAGAAAGTAAGAGACCTGTGGAAATGGAAGCCATTCGATCGATCAAGAAATTACTAATACTCTGGAAAAAAAATTCTCTCACCCCCCCCCATCCCATCCCTCCTACTAACCCTGATGAAATCCTTGAATATATTAAAAAAAATACCTAATAATAAAGCACCAGGCAAGGATAACATCACTAAAAAATGATTAAGAACTTCCCCACAAAAACAATTCTTATTTTAACATATTTAATAAATAAAATTCTTCTCCTAAGGCATTTTCAAAACAATTGGAAAACTGCAATTGTTTTCCCTATCAAAAAATCTGGTAAAAATTCTCTTAGTCCTGAAAGTTACCATCCAATTTCCCTGTTAAGTATAATTAGTACAGTTTCTGAATTTATTATTTTAAATAGACTCAAATCCTTCACTAACGAAACTAATTTTATTATCCCCAACCAATATTGCTTCACCAGGAATCTTTCTACTTACCACCCACTGCTCGGACTAACTGAAAAAAAAATCACTGCTGGATTCCAGAGGTGCAGATCCATTGGGGCTGTCTTTCTGGATTCCAAAAGGCTTTTGACAGGGTCTGGGTCAGTGGCCTCATTTACAAACTCATCAAAAATAATTTTCCTCCGGCTCTCATTCACCTAATCAATTCTTACATAGTAAATAGATCTTATCAAGTTCGCGTTAATGACTCTCTCTCTAACACCTTTAATACCAATTTTGGCGTCCCAGAAGGGTCCCTTCTGGGCCCCCTTTTATTAACATATATATTAATGATATTCCTACTCACCCTCAAACCAGTACTAACATTCATGCAGATGACACTGCCATTCTAGCCACTTACAAAAATCACAATACTATTACATGGCACTTAACAAAACCCTACACTTACTAGAAAATTTCTTAGACACTTGGAAAATAAAAGTTAATATTGATAAAACTGTAGCTGTACTCTTCACCAGGAGTAGAACACCACCCACACCGCCAACATTTTATTCCACACAACTGCAATGGTCTCAGAGTACTAAATATCTTGGTTTAATTTTTGATAGTAAACTCACCTAGAAACAACACATAACATACACGCGTGATAAATTCCGGAATACTCTTAGAGCACTTTACCCTTTAATTTGCCGGAATTCTGAAATGCAATTATATAATAAGATACTTCTCTAAACTGCCGTTCTACGTCCCATCATGACCTATGCTTGTATTGTTTGGAGATATGCAGCTAATGCTAACATAAAATTTTTTAGAAAATTCGCAAAATGCCTTTATTAGAAATATTACTAAAGTAACCCGCTACACCAGAAATAAAGATATTTATAAAGCTATTCAAATTTTACCTTTCAAAAACTATATCCAGAACTTAGCTAAACATTTTTTTGACAACCTTCACAATATTGATAATATCAACATTCAGGTGTTAAACAACTACTACCCTGAGCCTTATATTAAACGACCCAGGAGAATTCTTCTGGATTCTTATAATCCCCCCCCCTAACAATCAGCCTAGTCACTCACCTGTGGTGAGTAACACCTGCTAAATTTTATTTTATTTTTAACTTTTTAAATTCAATAGTTGTAATCTCTCTGCATTTCCGACACAGGCTAGCTTTTTCTAGACCCCACACATTTCTCTAGTTCAATTGTATCAGTGCAGCCAATCCAGTGCCTACTCACAGGGACCTCTCAGCCAATGGCATCAATGTCACTCACAGAAACGGAAGGACATTTTCAAGCCAACTCGGTTGTCTCCGAAGCAGCTCCTTTAGTCACGCCTACTTGCCACGTTCACGCCACCAATCAGGAGACACTCTCTCATTAAGGCCCTCCAACCTAAGACCTCATTCAATATCTTCGATATGGGATGGAGGAACGCTCAGCGTTCCGTTTCCCAGTGACGTTCAGCGTCGAGTTTTCAGAGGGAGAGACCCTTTTCACACACATACAACTACTGACGACGTATTAGAAGCATCTAAAAAGGGGTTCATGCCGCCCTTCATCCCTCACCTCCATTTCAGATAAGTGGAGATCTTAATTCTTATATTCTATGTTTCCTTAATTCTTATTTGTGTTTAATTTAAAACCTAAATTTGTAGTCTAATCGCGCGCGCGTGTGTATATATATATATATATAATCTAGTAGTAATAAAATAAATTAATTCAATTTTATATATATATAATCTGAGTATGTTCATTAAGAGTTGCGTTATCTTTGAATTAGTTAGAATAGTTTAACTCACTTGTGATGCAGACTAAAAGTTTTGAATAAAAGAACCTGAGTATTATGAAGCAAGTTAACTTAAGTGAATTTTAAAAGTAGTTAAAGTGAGAGCCGCATCACTAGTAACAAATTGCATATTGCCTTCCCAATCCCTGTTCTTTATCGAATATTTTCAAGAATCTGAATTCCTGCCTTCAATGAAAAATTCCCGTTTTTACCACAAAGAAAATCCCATATGAGAAGTATTTCAGTACCATGGGCAAACTTCATCGTTTAAAAATTCTCTATAGCACCAATAATCTCCTTATAAGAATTAAAAACATGTGCAAATCATGCACACAAGGTAGAAAGAAGAAAATGTCAGTGCCCTACAGCGTTTGGGCAAACCTGTTGTGGCTAGCATTTGGTAGCCTGTACGGTGTATTGGCTACCGAAATTACTTATGTTACTAGCTACTTATGTTAAGGGATTAACATAAAAATTTTAAATTCGTTTTAATACTTGTTAATGTAACTGTAATCTCTGTATGTATAGATATCACAAAGCCATGGGGGAAGTAAACAATAATCCCATCATAAGCCTCCATAACTAAGTATAATCACTGTTTGCTAAAGATGCTGACGACTGAAAGTTGTGCGGTAGATCAGTGTAAACACTGTTTAAGCTCTATAACTATTTTATTCAAACTATTACAATACTTAACTTTTACAATACTAAAGCTTTTTTTGTTCAGACGCATATTATTTATGAACTATTAATCTAAAATAATGGAGGAAATAATATAAGGATAGATACAAAACAGAAGAATAAAAAAGATTTTGGTAGAATGGGACTGAATACATTTTAAAAGAGTTTTTTCATATTGAAATAACAATTTACAATAAGTCAGAGCTTAGTTTAAGATAATTAATTAATAATTTGCATATTAATGATGAGATGTTTATTTTAATACGTTTTCTCCTACTTTTTTTTTACTTTAACATATATATATCATCGAAAAATCCATCTCTCGAAGGTCTTTAAGAGTGAGTTTCGAGTCTAATCAGAATGCTTCTATCTTTTATTGCTTTGAAATTTCCAAGTTTTCTTCCCCACAAGTTCTTTTTAGAATCAATCAACTTCATACAGAATCTTGGGGAGAATTAGTCTCAATTTTTTAAAAATTTGAAATGTACACTGTTAAAAAAATTGTGCCTGTGCTTATGAACACACGATAGAAGTGAAAACTTCAAATTTTGTAATGTTATTTGAGGGATTAGTTCGGTGAATAAAAAAAAATAAAGTTATATTAGTATTGTCAAATAAAATTATTTATTCATATGTCAGTACTCATAAAGTAATATTGTTGCAAAATATACAATATTATTTGTGAATTAATTGTATTCTAGGAAGGAAACAATAGGTTCATGGTAGCTGAAATAGGTTATAAATACTTTATAGATTCAAAATTATTTAAATATCTAAGAAAAACTTCTCCAAACGTTGCCGTCGTACTTTCACACGTGCCACAGTGTGGCACGGCAGAGTTGTAAGAGTGGCACGCGAAGACTTATTGAAAGATTAAAAAAATTGAAAAGATAATAATAAATACTAATTTATTTTTTTACTGTTTTATTGAAAGGGGGTAGTTTCAGACAAAATAAAAAATCAAAAAGTTTACATTAAAATTTTAATTCTTTTATTTAATTATGTTGCAGAAATACTTATATTTTAAGCATAAATATTCTTAAGAGTAATAATATTAATGCATAATAAATGCACAATTATAATTTTTTATTTATATTGAAGGAATAGTTCTACTTTTTGTTGATTACTTTTATGTTCATAGATATCCTTAAAAATGATGCATAATTAATATTAAATAAAACTCTAAATCTGTATTTTTGACCTCTATTCTCTAATTCTGGATGTATTGACGTGGGAATCGAGTTGCTTAAAATATTTCCTACTGCACAGCTTACTGAATGATAATGGTTTATTGGCTTAGCATATCACAGCTATAAGGTTACCGAACCCTAGTCTAAAGTGTAGCAGTAAACAGAAAAATAATGCTTCATATGAAAATCAATGTTTATCCGAGATGTTAAGCTATTCGACTACCCTAAAATTGTGAATTTTGACGAAAATTGACAATTTTTTTTTTTTTTATGATTTTATTTTATAGGCAATCTTATGAGCTTTATAAAACTACCAAGATCATTATTTTCCATTCACTAAAGAAAAAACTACAAGCGTTTTAGTAAAAACAGATGCCGCTACTTTAAGCAAGTATCTTCTTACACTATTAAAATTCGAATCTTACACTATTAAAATTCGAAGGTAAACAAACGTATCTATCTATCTATGTATGTATGTATGTGCGTCTATCTTCTCACGAACCGCACCACGCAGAAAGTCGCGGAAGGTACCAAAAGATCGATAATTTTCCGGGGAAGCGGTATTGCCCATTTATATTCCGATTTTGTAATTAGTTAAAAAGATATTAATTAAAAACCTTAAAACGCCTAATTGTTTTACTCCTGCCGGTCGTTTACTTGGTGGAACTTCCCTTCCGTTTCGGCCGAGCAGTAATCTTACGTTTTCCACCATATTAAAATTGTCATCTAATTTTCGGTGTCGAAATGAGACAAAAAATAATTACAGAATCAGAAAGATCATTTATTTCGCCACGACACGGTATAATTTTTTTTGTAAAATAACGATATTTTCTATTTTTTTCGAATTTTTTAAAATAGTGTTAAAACTGATGCGTTTTTATGAAAATTATTTCTAAATCGTTGGGTATGAATTACTTTTCGTCTTATTAAATCGATATTCTACACTAATTAACTTCAAGCCTTTCTCTTTTAGATCCATTCATTTAAAAAATAAAATTCCCAAAACTTTTTTTTTAAAGAATTTTTAAAAAGTAGTCTTACTTTTTACTTCACATTGAATAACTTCGTCATTTATGAAGATAATCTCACAAAACCTTTTTTCCGTGTGTACAGTAATATTATCCGTAACATATACGAAGATTGAAAAAATTGCTTCTAAATTACGGATTTTAAAAAAAAAATTGTGATTTTCGTAAACTTATGTTTTTTTTTTTTGAGAAATAAATTAAAAAGTAGTAATTTGTACATTTTTTATTTCAAAGTACGTTATTTTTGCAAATAGTTGGTGATGTTTGAGAGCATTAACGTAAAAATTACGCCCTTAAAATAAAGGTAATGATTTTTTAAAATAATTTAAAATACGCCATTTTACATTTAGCCAAACATTGGTTAACTGGCTGGTGGCGGAGTGCTCAGAGCTCCCGCTACACTCAAGACTATAACTGCAGCACTGCCGTGCGTGGTCAATGCAAAGGAGGCTGTACGCCTCGCAGAAACCCGCCGGTCGCTCTTTTCATACTTGTCTTAAATTTTTTCTCCTACTGGACATTGCGTCCCCACACATTACTTTTCGTGTTATTAAATCGATATTCTACACTAATTAACTTCAAGCCTTTCTCTTTTAGATCCATTCATTTAAAAAATAAAATTCCCAAAACTTTTTTTTTAAAGAATTTTTAAAAAATTAGTCTCAATTTTTCCTTTTGGTGTCGAAATTAGACAAAAAATAATTACAGAATCGGAAAGATCATTTATTTCGCCACGACACGGTATAATTTTTTTTGTAAAATAACGGTATTTTCTATTTTTTTCGAATTTTTTAAAATAGTGTTAAAACTGATGCGTTTTTATGAAAATTATTTCTAAATCGTTGGGTATGAATTACTTTTCGTGTTATTAAATCAATATTCTACACTAATTAACTTCAAGCCTTTCTCTTTTAGATCCATTCATTTAAAAAATAAAATTCCCAAAACTTTTTTTAAAGAATTTTTAAAAAGTAGTCTTAATTTTTACTTCACATTGAATAACTTCGTCATTTATGAAGATAATCTCACAAAATCTTTTTTCCTTGTGTACAGTAATATTATCTGTAACATATACGAAGATTGAAAAAATTGCTTCAAAATTATGGATTTAAAAAAAAAATTGTGATTTTCGTAAACTTATATTTTTCTGAGAAATAAATTAAAAAGTAGTAATTTGTACATTTTTTATTTCAAAGTACGTTATTTTTGCAAATAGTTGGTGATGTTTGAGAGCATTAACGTAAAAATTATGCCCTTAAAATGAAGGTAATGATCTTTAAAATAATTTAAAATACGCGATTTTACATTTAGCCAAACATTGGCGTCGAAAATTAGCTTTGCGCCAAAGACAGTTGACCTGTTTCGCCTTGCAAAGCTTCTAACTCAAGGGTTACACTAAAAAAATTCTGCCTTAAACAGGGGGAAATCAGTAACTTTGGCGAGTAAAAAAAAAATGCGATTGAAAATTTTTTTTCCCGTCGTTCGACGTTTTCGACCATCTTAAATTTGTCATCGAATTATCCGTGTTAAAATAAGACAAAAAATAATTACAGAATCGGAAAGATCATTTATTTCGCCACGACACGGTATCACTTTTTTTGTCAAATAACGATATTTTCTATTTTTTCCGAATTTTTTAAAATAGTGTTAAAACTGATGCGTTTACTTTTTTTTTTTTTTGCCTTCTAAAAGGTTCTTTTCTGATTTTTAATCATTCAAAGTAATTTCTATCTTTTTCAACAATTCGACTTTGTTCATTTCTGCTTATTTTTCCCACCCGTAAATTAATTCTCTCTTCTTCAATGATTGAATTCACTTGCTGCATCCCCACTGATCTGAAATTTACTTCATTTTCAGTGCTGCCATTATGTAAGCAAATGGTATTTCACAATTAATTACTCAACGTTGAATAACTTCGTTATTTATTAAAATTATCGCGTGAAACTTTTTTTTCCTGTGTAAAAAAATATCATCTGTAATCTGTACGAAGATTGAAAAAAATTGCTTAAAAATTACGGATTTTAAAATTTTTTTTGTGATTTTCGTAAAGTACCGTTTTTGCGATCATGAAAAGTTTAAAAAAACACATTACCTCAAGCATTCTCTCAGGTTACAAAAGTAATTTTAATTTCAAAGTATTTTTTTCTTTGTTTTACTGAACATAATATAATTTTGTAATACATTTTTTCATTTATATACCACTTCTTACAGCAATATTTATTCAATATGAAAAATATTTTACACACATATGTACCATAATAAACAAAACATAATTAAACATGAAATAGCTGCATGCATGTTATATTTTGTTACTTATTATATTGCTGTTTCATAACTGTGTCATGATTCACAAGCTCACTCATTTTAGATAATTATTATAGTTTTTGATTTCATTCAGAAAATTTCATACCACTGAATTCATTACCAATAATTTTATGAATTCTTATAAAAAATATTTCTTGAATATGTGAAGCATTTTATACACATATGTAAAATAATGAGCAAAACATAGTTAGCCATATATTTTTAAAAAATATTATAAAACTGATTATCTTTATTTTTTTAAAAAATTTAGTTTCAAAAAAGACACTTTATGAATTTCATTTGTCATTTTGTACGTTTTTTTATCAATGCACATATGTATGCACTCGGTAAAAGCCCCTGTAACGCCGGGCCATGAAAGCTAGTCTTACACTATTAAAATTCGAAGGTAAACAAACGTATCTATCTATCTATCTATCTATCTATGTGCGTCTATCTTCTCACGAACAGCACCACACAGAAAGTCGCGGAAGGTACCAAAAGATCGGGAATTTTCCGGGGAAGCCGTATTGCCTATTTATATTCCGATATTGTATTCAGTTAAAAAGATATTAATTAAAAACCTTAAAACGCCTAATTGTTTTACTCCTGCCGGTTGTTTACTTGGCGGAACTTCCCTTCCGTTTCGGCCGAGAGATAATCTTACGTTTTCCACCATATTAAAATTGTCATCTAATTTTCGGTGTCGAAATGAGACAAAAAATAATTACAGAATCGGAAAGATCATTTATTTTGCCACGACACGGTATAATTTGTTTTGTAAAATAACGATATTTTCTATTTTTTTCGAATTTTTTAAAATAGTGTTAAAACTGATGCGTTTTTATTAAAATTATTTCTAAATCGTTGGGTATGAATTACTTTTCGTCTTATTAAATCGATATTCTACACTAATTAACTTCAAGCCTTTATCTTTTAGATCCATTCATTTAAAAAATAAAATTCCCAAAACTTTTTTTTAAAGAATTTTTAAAAAGTAGTCTTAATTTTTACTTCACATTGAATAACTTCGTCATTTATGAAGATAATCTCACAAAATCTTTTTTCCTTGTGTACAGTAATATTATCTGTAACATATACGAAGATTGAAAAAATTGCTTTAAAATTATGGATTTAAAAAAAAAATTGTGATTTTCGTAAACTTATATTTTTCTGAGAAATAAATTAAAAAGTAGTAATTTGTACTTTTTTTATTTCAAAGTACGTTATTTTTGCAAATAGTTGGTGATGTTTGAGAGCATTAACGTAAAAATTATGCCCTTAAAATGAAGGTAATGATCTTTAAAATAATTTAAAATACGCGATTTTACATTTAGCCAAACATTGGCGTCGAAAATTAGCTTTGCGCCAAAGACAGTTGACCTGTTTCGCCTTGCACCGCTTCTAACTCAAGGGTTACACTAAAAAAATTCTGCCTTAAACAGGGGGAAATCAGTAACTTTGGCGAGTAAAAAAGAAAAATGCGATTGAAAAATTTTTTTTGTTGTCATTCGACGTTTTCGACCATCTTAAAATTGTCATCGAATTATCCGTGTTAAAATCAGACAAAAAATAATTACAGAATCGGAAAGATCATTTATTTCGCCACGATACGGTATCACTTTTTTTGTAAAATAACGATATTTTCTATTTTTTCCGAATTTTTTAAAATAGTGTTAAAACTGATGCGTTTACTTTTTTTTTTTTTTTTTGCCTTCTAAAAGGTTCTTTTCTGATTTTTAATCATTCAAAGTAATTTCTATCTTTTTCAACAATTCGATTTTGTTCATTTCTGCTTATTTTTCCCACCCGTAAATTAATTCTCTCTTCTTCAATGATTGAATTCACTTGCTGCATCCCCACTGATCTGAAATTTACTTCATTTTCAGTGCTGCCATTATGTAAGCAAATGGTATATCACAATTAATTACTCAACGTTGAATAACTTCGTTATTTATTAAAATTATCGCACGAAACTTTTTTTTCCTGTGTAAAAAAATATCATCTGTAATCTGTACGAAGATTGAAAAAAATTGCTTAAAAATTACGGATTTAAAATTTTTTTTGTGATTTTCGTAAAGTACCGTTTTTGCGATCATGAAAAGTTTAAAAAAACACAATACCTCAAGCATTCTCTCAGGTTACAAAAGTAATTTTAATTTCAAAGTATTTTTTTCTTTGTTTTACTGAACATAATATCATTTTGTAATACATTTTTTCATTTATATACCACTTCTTACAGCAATATTTATTCAATATGAAAAATATTTTACACACATATGTACCATAATAAACAAAACATAATTAAACATGAAATAGCTGCATACATGTTATATTTTGTTACTTATTATATTCCTATTTCATAACTGTGTCATGATTCACAAGCTCACTCATTTTAGATAATTATTATAGTTTTTGATTTCATTCAGAAAATTTCATACCACTGAATTTATTACCAATAATTTTATGAATTCTTATAAAAAATATTTCTTGAATATGTGAAACATTTTATACACATATGTAAAATAATGAGCAAAACATAGTTAGCCATATATTTTTAAAAAATATTATAAAACTGATTATCTTTATTTTTTAAAAAAATTTAGTTTCAAAAAAGACACTTTATGAATTTCATTTGTCATTTTGTACGTTTTTTTATCAATGCACATATGTATGCACTCGGTAAAAGCCCGTGCAACGCCGGGCCATGAAAGCTAGTCTTACACTATTAAAATTCGAAGGTAAACAAACGTATCTATCTATCTATCTATCTATGTGCGTCTATCTTCTCACGAACAGCACCACGCAGAAAGTCGCGGAAGGTACCAAAAGATCGGGAATTTTCCGAAGAAGCCGTATTGCCTATTTATATTCCGATATTGTAATTAGTTAAAAAGATATTAATTAAAAACCTTAAAACGCCTAATTGTTTTACTCCTGCCGGTTGTTTACTTGGCGGAACTTCCCTTCCGTTTCGGCCGAGCGGTAATCTTACGTTTTCCACCATATTAAAATTGTCATCTAATTTTCGATGTCGAAATGAGACAAAAAATAATTACAGAATCGGAAAGATCATTTATTTCGCCACGACACGGTATATTTTTTTTTGTAAAATAACGATATTTTCTATTTTTTTCGAATCTTTTAAAATAGTGTTAAAACTGATGCGTTTTTATGAAAATTATTTCTAAATCGTTGGGTATGAATTACTTTTCGTCTTATTAAATCGATATTCTACACTAATTAACTTCAAGCCTTTCTCTTTTAGATCCTCTCATTTAAAAAATAAAATTCCCAAAACTTTTTTTTAAGGGGGTCACTTCACAAAAGTCGATCCAAAAATCGATTTTTCAATTTTGATTGAAAAATAAAATACCACTCTTTCTCTTTCTACTGCAATTGCAATTTTTGTTCTAGTTGAATTAGAAGTATTTTTAATATTTTTTTAAAAATTTGTTTACATCCGTCAAACCCAAAACCAGCTGATTGCCACGCCCCTTTCATTTCAAAACAAAAGACACTTGCTACTTTTCAGCCTCATCAAATATTTTAAATTGATTAAAAGGATTTATTTTGATCCGTAACTTGTTTAGGAAAGAAGTGAAGTGAATAATTGTAGCTGTTTGTTTACTTTCTGGAATCTCGCGTGTTGTTTTTTACCTCTTCAAATATTTTACGAATTTCTGCTATTGGAAACATTGTTTCTATCAAAACCTTTTTTAACATGTTTATGTTTAATAATAAAACGTTTAAAAACGTACAAAGGTACAAAACCCCAAACTTTCCAGAAATTAAATGCGTCATAAGTCAGAATAATGAATTCAAATTAT
The DNA here is from genome assembly GCA_019973975.1 of Trichonephila clavata. Lineage (NCBI taxonomy): Eukaryota > Metazoa > Arthropoda > Arachnida > Araneae > Nephilidae > Trichonephila > Trichonephila clavata. Next base: position 19,951 of record BMAO01024155.1, read on the forward strand.
ACATGAATAATTCAACTTTAAAAGCTTAGGTAAGTCAAATAAAGAGATTCCTTTTAGATTCATTTGAAAGTTTTTTTTGAAATAATGAACATTCTACTGTTTTCTTGTGCTTTGAAACCACACTTATTATAAATAAAATGTAAAAAACAAGGTATTCACATAAATTTTGGTCACCAAATCCAAAGTTTGGTTCTAAAGTTGTTGACATGTTGTGACTTTTGTGATGTTATTCAAACATTTCTTAATACCAGGTTTATTAAAACAGTAGTTAATCAAATAAAAAATAAATTAAATGTAAAAAAACTTTTTTAAGAACAAGCTTTTATTTAAACGCGCTAAAAAGAATAAAATAAACTTTTCCTTTAAAACTTTTTTTACTATCAACTTATAACGTCATTACACAATTTATATGATATAAAAGCTTGTCGCAATATTTAAGTACTCATATTTACTTAGTTTGAATTTTTAAAAACCAAAATCAATCAGGTCAAGTTATTTATTTTACTTGTTTATCTACACAGGTATATCTCGCGACAAGCTTTTATATCATATAAATTGTGTAATGACGTTATAAGTTGATAGTAAAAAAAGTTTTAAAGGAAAAGTTTATTTTATTCTTTTTAGCGCGTTTAAATAAAAGCTTGTTCTTAAAAAAGTTTTTTTACATTTAATTTATTTTTTACTTTTTAGTTATCTCTGGACAGGGGTTTCTCAGCCTGTTCAACTCATTGAACGCTGGTTCGCCATCCCTGGTTTAGCTGAATTAATTCTCGCAAAATGGTATTAGACTAAAAACACAATTTTTTTAAATCCGTAATTTTTAAGCAATTTTTTCAATCTTCGTGCAGATTTTGGGTAACATTGTTCTACACACGAAAAAAAAAAAAGGTTTAGTGAGATTATCTTCATAAATGACAAAGTTATTAAATGTTTAATTAAAATTTTGACTATTTTTGAAAAACTTAAAGAATATATTATTTATTTGAAATATTTTGAAGATAAGGGATATATTTCTTTAACATATTAGAAGAAAATTTTAGTTGTTTATTAAAAAACTTCAAAAGGCATTTAAATATTTGTATTAATCAATAAAATGCTTAAGACTCAAAACGCATTTTGTAATGAAAAAAGAAAGTTTTATCAAATAATGATAATTTTTGGCTGCACATTGAATATCTTCTACGTAAGAATCTATTTTTTTTAAAATTGCTCAGATCATCTTTAGAAACTTGATTTTGAAAAAATCAATAATTAAATTCAAATACAATTAACAGATTCTATTTGTAATTAAATTTAAGGACACATGTCGTAGTGTGTGTTTAGATTACTGGTGATAAAATGAGGTGTATTTAAATTACTTGTAGGCTTAAAATTAGAAAATTTCTTTAAAAAATTCCTTTATTTTATAATAAAATTATTTTTTTTAATCGAAAATATATTGCATTTCTAGATAATATTTTTCTCTTATTGTTTTCCTATCGGACTCCTTTTGATGGGTAAGATACATAAAAAAATGATCTTTCCGATTCTGTAATTATTTTTTGTCTGAGTTTCATAGATTAAAGTTAGATAAATTATTTAAAGAATTTCTTCAATACTCCATCTCAGTTTAACTTGGCAGTGTTGAGAAAGGTATACAATGTACCAATCTACTTGAAAAATAGCTCTACTTTTTTGTTTTGAATTTAAACCCAAGAAAATAGATAGAAATTTGTAAAAAAATTACATACGTTGTAGAAATTATTTTATTTTTACGTTGTAGAAATGTAATTATTTTTTAGACAAATTTAATTAATACTGTCAATAGCTCAACGTTATGAAATTCCAGTTTGGCTGAAAACCGATTTTCGACGCCAACTTTTGTCATTGTTGTAACAATAAAATTATTACAACAATGCAAATATATCCAAGTTGGCGCCCAAAACTAGTTAAACGTTTTTAATTAATATCTTTTTAATTAATTGCAATATCGGAATATAAATGGTCAAAACATGCATTGTCATCCAAACTAAACGTGTATACAAAATTTCAGCTCAATGGGAGGAAGATATCAGCTTCAAAATTTGAGTTGCAAGATTCCACCCGAACAAATTACATACATACATACATACATACATACATACATACATACATACATACATTGTAAGTTAAAAGCTTTTAAAAAGATACAAAATTATATGAAGTAAACACTGGGTACTATTATATGCTATTATTTTTATTGGAAAAGAGAAGCAACTGCGAAAATATTTTGTTTAGTTATGAATTGTCACGTCCACCAAAGTGGTTTTACGAGTTCATGCATGGCATTAAATAACACGACACAGAAAGTAGCCACAGTCTATGGTATTATATATATAACTGCTGTCGAAATGATATCATTTAATAATGCAAGTCCTATTGTACCGGTGTTTGTCTATGGCATTTGGCAAAAAAGGGGTCATGTTTCTCTGAATGGTATTACAGCAGTTAGTGTGAACACTGGGAAAGTTGTTGATGCCGAAAAACTATAGAGGAAATACTCAAGTAATTTTAACGACAATGTACATAACATTGAGTGTTCGGCAGATTACTTCGGAAGTAGTAGGGGGATGAAAGTTGAAGGTGCACTTTGTATTTTCCATTGCTCAGAGGCACGACACAAATTACGATTTACTAATTGCGACAAAATATTTGGGTGATGAGGACTTTTAAAGCATACAAAGCAGTTTTAGAATCTTAACCTTAGAAAGATGTCAACATTAAAACATTAGAATGTGTTGGTCATGTTGAGAAAAGGATGGAGACACATGACAGGGCATTAAAATCAAAATTTAAAGGCAAAAATCTTGTGGACAAAAAATCTCTAGGAGGTCGTTATAGATTAACAGATGCAGTAATAGACAAATTGTAAAGATACTATGTTTCGTGTGGCTATTTGAAGCAACTCAGAAAACTTGTCAGTCATGATGCAAACTATTTGGGCTATATTTTTTTCATAAACTCTCCACAGATTTGAAAATACGACACGGCTTATGCCCCATGGGAGGTGATTCGTGGTGTGAATATAATAGGTTCATACTGAAAGGTGACACATATATGCTTAACACAACTCACCTATTGCAATTAGCAATTGCATTAAAAAAGTATTTAGAGATTTCTCTAGTCGTGAACTCTTTTTTTTTTACGTGCTTTAACGGTAAAACTTAAAATTTCAATGAAACCTTAAATTGTATTTGATTTATAGTTCCAAAAACTTTATTTATACAATTAGGAACTTTAAAAACTATAGTATTTGAAGCTACATTTTTATATAATCAAGGTTTCATTACCAAATTAAAAGTTTTAGATGTATTAAACATTCAAACCCTGGATTTTACAAATGTCGAGCGTTGGAAGAAGTAGATCATGCGCATATTAAGAAAGCAAAATAGGCAGTTTTACAATGAACCAAAGAAGCTAGAACTAAAAACAAACAATTAAAATGTAGACAAGAAGATGATCTTGCATATGATACCAGAAATCCAAGTTGTGGTTCTGGTACGTATTAGTTAATAGTAAATTTTTACTTTAAATCACTATTTCTCAAAAGTGCAAATTTCAACACAAAAGGAACATTTTTGAAAAATCTACTTAATTTATAGCTTTGAAACTTTGCACATATGTTAACACTATACAAATAAATATTTTAATGAGAGATTTTGTCAAAAAAATTATTCAAAAAAATTTTATGGATTAAAATGTACAAGAATTTTTATCGTTTTAATAATTTTGACGTGTTACTCCACATATGAATTTTTTTAAAAAAAACTAATCAAAATTTTGAAAAATGCTCTCATCAAAATAATAAAAACAATACAATAAATCTACACAAAAAAATTCATGACTGTACAACTTGTCAATTTTTCAAAATTGTTCCTTAAATTTGGTCATTTTTAACATTACGGAGATAGGGAAAAGGCTGCGTGAAGTGACCCCCTTAAAGAATTTTTAAAAAGTAGTCTTAATTTTTACTTCTCATTGAATAACTTCGTCATTTATGAAGATAATCTCACAAAACCTTTTTTCCGTGTGTACAGTAATATTATCCGTAACATATATGAAGATTGAAAAAATTGCTTCAAAATTACGGATTTAAAAAAAAAAAATTGTGATTTTCGTAAACTTATATTTTTCTGAGAAATAAATTAAAAAGTAGTAATTTGTACTTTTTTATTTCAAAGTAGGTTATTTTTGCAAATAGTTGGTGATGTTTGAGAGCATTAACGTAAAAATTATGCCCTTAAAATGAAGGTAATGATCTTTAAAATAATTTAAAATACGCGATTTTACATTTAGCCAAACATTGGCGTCGAAAATTAGCTTTGCGCCAAAGACAGTTGACCTGTTTCGCCTTGCACCGCTTCTAACTCAAGGGTTACACTAAAAAAATTCTGCCTTAAACAGGATGAAATCAGTAACTTTGGCGAGTAAAAAAAAAATGCGATTGAAAAAAAAATTTTTTCGTCATTCGACGTTTTCGACCATCTTAAAATTGTCATCGAATTATCCGTGTTAAAATCAGACAAAAAATAATTACAGAATCGGAAAGATCATTTATTTCGCCACGATACGGTATAACTTTTTTTGTAAAATAATGTTATTTTCTATTTTTTCCGAATTTTTTAAAATAGTGTTAAAACTGATGCGTTTACTTTTTTTTTTTTTTGCCTTCTAAAAGGTTCTTTTCTGATTTTTAATCATTCAAAGTAACTTCTATCTTTTTCAACAATTCGATTTTGTTCATTTCTGCTTATTTTTCCCACCCGTAAATTAATTCTCTCTTCTTCAATGATTGAATTCACTTGCTGCATCCCCACTGATCTGAAATTTACTTCATTTTCAGTGCTGCCATTATGTAAGCAAATGGTATATCACAATTAATTACTCAACGTTGAATAACTTCGTTATTTATTAAAATTATCGCACGAAACTTTTTTTTCCTGTGTAAAAAATATCATCTGTAATCTGTACGAAGATTGAAAAAAATTGCTTAAAAATTACGGATTTAAAATTTTTTTGTGATTTTCGTAAAGTACCGTTTTTGCGATCATGAAAAGTTTAAAAAAACACAATACATCAAGCATTCTCTCAGGTTACAAAAGTAATTTTAATTTCAAAGTATTTTTTTCTTTGTTTTACTGAACATAATATCATTTTGTAATACATTTTTTCATTTATATACCACTTCTTACAGCAATATTTATTCAATATGAAAAATATTTTACACACATATGTACCATAATAAACAAAACATAATTAAACATGAAATAGCTGCATGCATGTTATATTTTGTTACTTATTATATTTATATTTCATAACTGTGTCATGATTCACAAGCTCACTCATTTTAGATAATTATTATAGTTTTTGATTTCATTCAGAAAATTTCATACCACTGAATTCATTACCAATAATTTTATGAATTCTTATAAAAAATATTTCTTGAATATGTGAAACATTTTATAAACATATGTAAAATAATGAGCAAAAAATAGTTAGCCATATATTTTTAAAAAATATTATAAAACTGATTATCTTTATTTTTTAAAAAAATTTAGTTTCAGAAAAGACACTTTATGAATTTCATTTGTCATTTTGTACGTTTTTTTTATCAATGCACATATGTATGCACTCGGTAAAAGCCCGTGCAACGCCGGGCCATGAAAGCTAGTCTTACACTATTAAAATTCGAAGGTAAACAAACGTATCCATCTATCTATCTATCTATATATGTGCGTCTATCTTCTCACGAACCGCACCACGCAGAAAGTCGCGGAAGGTACCAAAAGATCGGGAATTTTCCGGGGAAGCCGTATTGCCTATTTATATTCCGATATTGTAATTAGTTAAAAAGATAATAATTAAAAACCTTAAAACGCGGAATTGTTTTACTCCTGCCGGTTGTTTATTTGGCGGAACTTCCCTTCCGTTTCGGCCGAGCGGTAATCTTACGTTTTCCACCATATTAAAATTGTCATCTAATTTTCGGTGTCGAAATGAGACAAAAAATAATTACAGAATCGGAAAGATCATTTATTTCGCCAGGACACGGTATAATTTTTTTTGTGAAATAACGATATTTTCCATTTTTTTCAAATTTTTTAAAATAGTGTTAAAACAGATGCGTTTTTATGAAAATTATTTCTAAATCGTTGGGTATGAATTACTTTTCGTCTTATTAAATCGATATTCTACACTAATTAACTTCAAGCCTTTTTCTTTTAGATCCATTCATTTAAAAAATAAAATTCCCAAAACTTTTTTTTTAAAGAATTTTTAAAAAGTAGTCTTAATTTTTACTTCACATTGAATAACTTCGTCATTTATGAAGATAATCTCACAAAACCTTTTTTCCGTGTGTACAGTAATATTATCCGTAACATATACATAGATTGAAAAAATTGCTTCAAAATTACGGATTTTAAAAAACATTTTGTGATTTTCGTAAACTTATGTTTTTTTCTGAGAAATAAATTAAAAAGTAGTAATTTGTACATTTTTTATTTCAAAGTACGTTATTTTTGCAAATAGTTGGTGATGTTTGAGAGCATTAACGTAAAAATTACGCCCTTAAAAAAAAGGTAATGATTTTTTAAAATAATTTAAAATACGCGATTTTACATTTAGCCAAACATTGGTTAACTGTCTGGTGGCAAAGTGCTCAGAGCTCCCGCTACACTCAAGACTATAACTGCAGCACTGTCGTGCGCGGTCATTGCGAAGGCGGATGTCCGCCTCGCAGAATCCCGCCGGTCGCCTTTTTTCATACTTGTCTTAAATTTTTTCTCCTACTGGACATTGCGTCGCCACACATCATTACACACAAAAAGGAAATATTCTGAAATATATTTTAATTCTCTCTTCTTCAATGATTGAATTCACTTGCTGCATCCCCACTGATCCGAAATTTACTTCATTTTCAGTGCTGCCATTATGTAAGCAAATGGTATGTCACAATTAATTGCTAAATGAGCAATTTTAATCAATTTTATTAGAAAATAATTAATAAGTTAGTTTTTTATAATATACTTTTTTTCGCAGATACGTGTTTAAATAATTTTAACACAGAGTGGAATGAAAACTATAAAATTAAAATTAAAAAAATTAAATGTTTTTATCAAATAGTATTATTTTCTTTTTGAATGTTTTTTTCAGTGAAATTTTTTTAAAATTAAAATGCATTCAATGCATTTCTGATATTCATTTAAAATATTTATCAGTATTAAAATTTTTGTTTTCTTTCATAAAACTTATAGTTTACTTTAAAATAATGCGTAATTGCATGAAACTTTTTTCCCCCGTGTCGAATATTTCAAAAATTATCACAATTTTACTTCAAGAATTAAAATAGTAGTGAAATTTTGTAATTTGAAAAATTTATACTTTCTGTTCTTTTTTCAGCATACAACTATTTTTAAAAATTCTACAGTTTCGTTTCCGGGAAAAAACTAAAAAAATTAAATGTTTTTATCAGATAGCATTATTTTATTTTTGAATGATTTTTTTCAGTGAATGTGTACTTATAACTAGGTTTTTCACATAGTGTTTTTCTTAGCAGTTACATATGTTTAATCAAACATCCAAACGTTTCAAGAGCTATCTGTAGAATTTTTTTTATTATTATTTATAGATAATGTGGATTTAAATTAATATATTTTTTAAAATCAAATGAATGTTTCTATTATTTCCTTATTAAATTAATTATTTGTTATTAAAAGGTATATCGCCTATTATTTTGGATAAAAATACGTTCTAGAGCCTGGAATAAATATTTGTCCTCAGTGCCAGCCTAGCGGTAGCTAGGCTTCTACTTCAGTTACACAGTATACCTAAGAAAGGGAGTAAATAAAGTGAGAATGATAGGTTCGCCTAAGCTAAAACTAGCTTCGGCGGTCAGGAGGTCGTGGGTGGAGGTGGAACATAGTTTCCGTAAACGGAAAACAGCTTTTTCGTTTCGTTCTTCAATCCGAAAAGGGGGTTTTCGTTACGTTTAACAGCATGGGGGGGGGTGGAATTCTTAGAAATCAGGTAGTATCTTCGTTCCGCTATGAGGCAAACGGTACATGAGGTGAGGCTGGTTCATGAAGTTAGATTGAGAGCTAATCGTCGGGTTGTCATGATGGAGGATTGCAGAATGGAAAGTT
>BMAO01024156.1:0-26593 GCA_019973975.1 Trichonephila clavata
TACCTCTTCTTGCGATAAATCTTCGTAATGCTTGAATAAAAGCATTTGTACTGAAGAAGGTATTAACTCTAGGTGGACAGCTCTGTAAACAGCACAGGAAAAGAGGACAATCCAAACCTTCTCATTGACTTGGTTATTAAGGGTCGGCAAATCCACACCGGACACTTCAAATACTGCTGATAGTATGTTCGATCTCGAGGCAGAGGTGGAAATGGAACCTCAAGGTTCTTCGTTTTTTGTCTTTACAGATGATACAGTCTCTAATAACGGAGCTAACAGTTCTCCGACCTTTGATGATCCAAATCTCTCTCGTAAAATTGTTAGAAGGATGGAAGTTCTGCATGCTTGTGAACTAAGTGTTCTTGCTCAATAAGTCGTTTGATCACTAATGTTTAGGTGGAAGGATCAATGGAGCAATGAATTCAGGCAATTCATCTTCGTTGGCAATTCTGGACTTTAGTCGGAGTACACCATCATTATCAGTAAAAACTTGAAAGTTTCAAAGATTTCTTCCTTCTTCATTAAAACACTCCTTTTGTGCTGAACGCAGTAGTGTTTTCTGAGCTTTCATTATTTCTTCTTGTGTTAAATCTGCATACTTCTCTCTCCTTAAATTCTTAACTTTCGGCTGAAAGCGTAATACCCATGCTAAGACTCTAACTATTTTTGAAAATTTCGAAATTCTTGTTGCTAATAGAGTTATAGTGGATTTAAATTCTATATTGCTAGCTGAGACGACAATTTTTCGCTTCTCTTTTCAACTTCTTCTTCATTGACACTACCAAATGACTTAGGCCAGTCTTCTTTAGATTTCTTCAGCAAGTAGGTCCTAGCACCACTCAGATTTCAAAAGCTGTCTGGGTCCACATCCTCTAGAGAGAATGTCAGCAGGATTTGATTTCCTGGAACATGGAACCAGTTTTCAGGGGAGTCAGCCTTTTTATTTCAACAATTCGATTGTTCACAAACACTGACCACTGTTCTTGTCTCTTAATCCAGGTCAACACTGTTGAGAGTCAGTCCAAAAATAAGAATTAATATTCTCAATTTCTGGTTTCAGAGCTGACTCACGGAATCAAATAATCTAGCTCCAATAGTAGCTCCATCAATTCAAGACGCGGGATCGTTATTTCTTCATCGGAGTTATTCTTGACTTAGCTTGGAGTAACTGGACATTGACTGCACCATCAGAAGATCGCATCTCGTAAATATACAGCCGAATAAGCAGTCTGACTTGCATCAACAAATATATGGGACTTAGGTTCGATTCTGTAGTTATTCCTAACCATCTTGAGATCTTAACATCACTTAAATAGCGTAACCTTTCAACCATGAAGGAATTCCTTTTTATGTTTTCATTAACTTCTGAATCCCAGTGGTCATTGTTCCTCCAAGTTTCTTGAAGTAAAAGTTTTGGTCTTATTAAAGCTGGAGAAATAAATCCAATTGGATCGAAAATTCGGCTTGTGAGGGACAAAATTTTCCTTTTGTTAACGTTCCGGGTTCTTCCAGTTTTAGGGATTCCGAATCAATTTTTAAAGTATCCGAGTCTTTATTCCATATCAAGCCTAAAACATTTGTACTAGAACTTGAACGGGGGCAAACATGAAGTTTGTTGCTTCCAACCTCTTAAGTCAAATTGACCTTCTTTCCATAATTTCTGTGGCTGCCTTCATAAATTTTTCTAATTCTGACGGGTTCTTCACGCTCATAACACAATTGTCTACATAAAAACTGCTTCGTAAATCTTCTAGCAGTTTTCAGAATATTGTAACTTGTAAGTATCTCTTGACAAATGATGATGTATGACTGCCATCAATAAAAACGGGCTGCTGGTCAAGCGAAAACTACTCGCCGGTGTCTATAAGTCTTGACATTATTTTTTCATCATATAGAAAAAAATCGCAGGAAATTTCGATCGTTTTCGTTGAGAGAGATTTGTAGGAATGCTCTTTTAATATCCGAAACTACACCTACTTCATACAGTCGAAATCTGACTAAAATGGTGGGAATTGTCTCGATAAAGTTCATTCCAGTTTCTAAACAATCATTCAATGATGGGTAGTTAGGGATTTGGCCGAGGCATCGAAGACGGGCCTAATTTTCAAAGAAGACATAACCGAGGTTTCTTTAATAACTGGGCGATGAGGAAGGTAATGAGACTCTTGCAATGACATTTCTTCACAAGAAACTTCTTCAATTACTCCTTCTTCTACCATTCTCCAAAAACTTGCTGGTACTTTTCTCTATATCCCGTTTTGTCTAATTTCTTATAAGTAGTATCTAACCTCTTGTAAGCTAACTCATAGTTATTGGGTAAAAGGGCATGATCTTTTTTCCAGGTAAGCTTACTTCGTACCTTCCATCTGAATTTTGCTGAACAGTGTCTCGAAAGTGAATCATTACGCCTTTCTCAAATCATCTTTGTTATTTTGTTCAACAGGATCTCTAATACCGAGCAGCTCTAAGTCCCACAAGAATGAAACTGACAATTCCTGAGACAGCATACTAACGACAGTCATATTCACATTTGGATGCTGTAACTGAGGAACTTTTCCCATTAATGTCCAACCTAATTAGTCCCCATGGCGACTAATCCAGACATCAATTCTTCTCGTTTCCCGTAAATAGTTTACCAACAACGTCGGCTCCTAAAAGTATTTCAATGGGTCCTGAATCATTTTGAAAGTCAGTTATAAATATTTTCTTTCGTTTCAATTCCTCATCCAAGGTCCATACCTAACGCTAGCTATGTCGTTGCAAATTATATCTTGATCTAAAGCATTTAAACTACAGCTATATTTCCGTCAAGGCTATAAAGATAAATTTTATAACAATTATGCCTTTGTGTTTCAGTTTTCCTACCCCCAAATAATGCGTGTGAAAATTCTTCTTCTCTCTGAATTTCAAAACCTAACTCCTCTGCGGTAGATTTTTTAATGTAAGATCTTTGGGAACCCGTATCTAAATAACTCTAGCCTTACGTCGTGTCTTTTTTCCTTTAATATTAACTACAAGAGTTTGCAAAAAACTTCATGCGTTGCACTTGTGTGCGAATACAAAGTGTCTGTAATCCTTTCATCAATATCATTATTACTTTGTTTTGGTATTTGATCCAATTTATTAACTTCTAAGTTAGGACACATTAATTTTAAATGTCTTTCAGAGCAGAGATTACATTTAATACTAGATGAACAGAGTTTTGCTAAATGACCTTTCGTTAAACAAATACGGCATAAACCTTTCCTTTTAATCACTGACAATTTTTCATCTAAAGGAATAAAATATGCTTTTTTACACGATCGAGTTTCATGATTTTTAAAACAAAACATACATAAATTATCATTTGATTTATGGCTAATAAACAATTCGGTTGCCGAGGTTTTCGATCTCGAGAATTTGCAGGCGCGGCGTTTTTCCGCTCCGAGGAAAAGTGAAATATGTCTGTTCTGCTTAACCGGATTTTCTCTTCAGTTTCGACCTCGTTTTTCAAAAAATGAATTATTGCATCAAGACTTGATAGATTTAGTTCGTTTTCCAGACTTTTTCTTTGCCGTTCAAATGAACGTAACACATTTATAGGTAATGAACTTTCAACAAGAGGATATAATATTACCCGCACATTTCAGATGTTACTCCTAAGGAGCTCAATGCTCTCAATTGAGTAGACAGTTTATTGTATAAACAACTCAAAGGATCGCTTTTATTCGTATTTGCGTTGTTCAAAACGAGCTTTAATAGCTCTCTAACATAAACATCTATTAACAAGTCTTTTCTACCATATCTTTCTTTTAAACTCTGTAAAGCTGAAGAATAGTTTTCATCAGTTATGGGAAAAGATTCTACAATTTCTCTTGATTCAGATTTTAATTTCATTGATTGGATTAAATAATGAAATTTATCCGCGTTTGTCAGATTCGTATTTTCATGGATTTTTTTGAATTGGTTCCAAAATGTCAACCAATCTTTCAAGTCTCCACCGAATTTATAAAGCTCTATTTCGGGAGTCGTTGACATATTGTTTTAGTAAATTTATCATTTTGTGACTGCGAGCCGTTATTGGTAAAAGCAGTCTCGTTCTCCTTCGTAATCTTTTTCAAATTCTCTAGCGCACGCTTAGCTCGTAGCTGAATTCTCAGTGATTTTTCTCGGTATTCTTCAACCGCAATAAATTCATTTTCGAAATCTTGTGCGTTTTCTAAGCCATCTAAATAACCGTTATGAATTGTTTCTAAAGAGTCTGCTTTTTGCTTAAACAATTCTAAGCACATTTCAATTTCGTCATATTCGACGCTATCGTCCGTTAATGCGCTTTCTAACTTATTATACGCTTTTGTAAACGAAGCTCTTTGAGCGGTTTTGTTTCTTTTATTATTTCCATTTCTACTATCTTAATTATTTAAATCTTCTAAACTGTATATTCAGTACATTCAATGCAAAAATTGATCATTCAAATATTTAAAACAAAATCAAATTTCCATGCATTAATATCTTCAAAATGGAAAATAATAAATCTTTGCCTACCTCTTCGCTTCTTTGTTGCCGTTTCAATCAAGCCGCCACCGGGGACGCCATATTTTGGTATTTTTAGTTGATCCATGTGATCATTATTATTAAAATGAGAGGCTTTCCTGAAGTTGACATCAAAGAGGCTTCTTTTGTGATAAACAACTAACGTTTATTTTTACAATGTAATTTTAAAACTAATCTACTTTTCTAAACAATCGCTACATAACGCTTTCCGCTCCTCGCTTCGTTATATTTCTGTTCAGTGTCTTGCTACCGTTCAGTTTCTTTTCAACAACTCCCGTCCCCTCTGTTTTCAAGCTCGCTTCACATAGAGGGCGCAACACCATCATTACTGATTCAGTCAAACGGCGGCAGTCGGTCGAGCTGGTTTGTGCGATTGTGAGTCATGCACATTTATTTGTTTCGGGTTATTGTTTGTAGGAGTATTTGAGAACACACATATGCTATGTACTGTCTACTTTTAGGGGTCATAGGTGGGGTCTACTTTTTTATAGGGACCCAGGGCCTCAAGAAGTCTTAAGACGCCTCTGGATACATAAGCCCCCATTAGAAGTGTCACAAAACACGAAATGGGTTTGTGTCAAGCTTAAAGGTAAAGAAAAAGAGAGTTGATGACTTATGTGCAGGAACAAAATCAAGGTCAATTTTAATTATTAGTGTAAACATGAAATATTAGAATACAGTTCTTACGTTATTATAAGACGTTTAACGTAAGAACATTTTTTTATGACACTCCAAGATTTTATTTCGCGAATATTATGATATTTTGACTATGGCTGTTCTTACATTGAGCCACAGAAATAAAAATACCTTGGGATAGTTCCTAGTTTTGTAAAGATTTATTTAAATATTTTTAAGAAATGGAAATTCATTCCTCTCTTGTTCACGCGTATGTTGTTCTTTGTAAAAGTGGCTCTTAGTATACTGGCTGTTAGACAACTTAGTTATCTCTTGTTTCACTGACAACTTGGCGCTTCTCTCCGAAAGTTTGCTGACCTTTGCTGTAATAAATTTAAAATGCACAACGTAATTGTTGAATCCCCCCCCCCCCTTCCATTAAAAAGTTTTTCCGAGTTTGTCCTATTCTTCATCAAAGTGTGATGAAAACAAATTTAAAAAAAAAAAAGCTAGTCTAAGAATTTTTTTTCCAAAGGAGAATTCTATGCTCACCAGTTTTTTGTTCGAACTGGACTGGAACCTCGATGCATTGTTACTTTTTAAATTCGAAGCAATGAGAAAACGAACATTTAATGGCAGATTCAACCGGTTAGTGTGTGATTTATGATAGACAGATGGGAAATTTATGTTAACGTGACGTATGTAATTATAAATATATATCCTCAGTAAATCATCTTTTTTTAAGAATAGTGTCTCGTCAAAAAGACCTATATGGAATTTTAAGATGAGTTAACTTATAAATATCCTCCCCCGCGCTATTTAGCATCATTTCGGATTATTTTATTTTTTCGTACTTGTAGGAGTAGGTGCTTAAACAGACCAATTTTCTGTTATATAACGTAATTTTAAGGTTCTGTTTTACGAGTCAGAATTTTTCTTTGAGCTGATCGTGTACTGACTGAAATAGAAATAATATCAGAAATAATTCTTTTCCACCATAACCTCTGGATTGAAATATTGTTTTACTTCAAAAATAAAATAATAGTAAAACTTCTATTTTTGTATTGTAATCTTTAGTCGATTTTTGTATAACTTGACGATTATTGTGAGAGGGGAAGTACGCCAAGGAATTTTCACATTGACACGAAATGGTCTTTTTTCATTTCATTTTTTTTCTCCCTCTCCTCCAAATGCCAAAGAACTTCATCAAAATTGGGCACACGAACCCAAATTTCATTTCATTTTGCGATGTAGCAGTCTGTTACAACCTATTATGCTGCAACTCAAAAATTTAAATTCTGATGTATTATCATGTCGACCGTATTTAGCAAATTGAAAACCGTCACCAAATGTCATAATATACAGCCAATAGTCAAAATACAATTTTGTGCTACCTCGAACACATTGACATTATTTATAAGCTTTTACCTTTGTGTAAATGTATAGGGTTTTTTTTTTTCCTTGAAGAAAAATATTTTAAGTTCGGTTAGGATCTATCTTCTAAAGGAGAGAATGTAGTGTATTTCCAAAATTAAAATTAAACGGGGCTATTCCATCGAAGAAAGAATGTATAAACGGGCACAATACGTTTTTTAAAAGCAGGCAAACAGCTACCTAAATAATTCATTTGTTGGAAAATATTCAGTCTTTTGGAGTTGAATTTCTTTTTTTGTTAATTTAAGTATTTTTTTTCCCTTTGACATGTAACGTGAGAAACTCGTTTATCGTTACATATAGAAAACGAAATAAAGAACGTATTTTACATCAGAGAAAAATAAATTTATATGAATACAAGTTCTTATTATTTCTTTATGTAATACATTGATGTCAAAATATATTAATGTTGGAATATTTTTTAATCTGAAGAAAAGTGGCCCGATTTAGAGTCCTAATTCCTCATTACAAAATAATATTAACGTAAAGACCACAAACATCTAACTCAGACAGTGGCGCACACAAGGGGAGGGGGTCACCGGGTCCCCCACCCCCAAAATTCATGATTTGCTTTTTCAATTCATTTCTATCCTATGTATATAATACGTAAAATTTAATTATTTATTGAATAATTTAATTTTTTACTGTTTGTTCCCGAAAATCGACAAAATCAAAAGAATATGTTGGGCGGCGTATTGGAGCATAAGATAATGGCGGACTCCAACCCTGGACCCCTCCCCCTTCAAAAATTCCTGTGTGCGCCTCTGATCTCGGACCCTTTTTTATCAAAGTCTGGGAGCTGTTATTTTTGTTTATATATTCTTGTGTACCGTTTTAAAAATTTAATATACCTTTAGAGAGTTATGTGTTTTGGAGAAAATTGGACGTTTCTGTTAATAACCGCTTCTGCGTATTCTTACCCTTAAAAAAACATGTTTAGTGTTTTCTTCTCTGTAGGAGTGGAGTTGAGTGATGGGTTTGTTTTGTAAGGTCGGTGCCCCGGTAGAATTTGAGTACGGCGCTGTGGTCTTTCTTGCGTCTCGTTTTGGAGTCTAGACGTGTTGTTTGGTAATCGCTGTCTTGATTCCACTTCGATTTATACCGATTCAATTACACTTCAGGGCCTTTCGATAGGTTCGGGAGGATTACGCTGTCGGTTTTATTATTTTTTACATTCATGTATATCTTTAAAGGGAGAGTTTAGCGTTTGATAGAAAATGTTTTCTGTAGACTAATAGATTTTTTCGTTTTTGATATAAAAAAAAGGAATGAGAAGATGGATTGATTTTTATTTACATCGCACTCTGAAGCAACATGATGGCATTTAGCAAGACTTCATAATTTTAAACAACGGCCAAGCGACGAGGACGACACCTGAGTTTGCACCCACCCCCCTTTTCAAACATTCATACCACAACAATGGGAAGACTTTGCCTCGACAGATATAGCGTCCTCAACACGGTGGATCTTCGGTGACACTAGGATGGCCGCGGTAGCCTAGTGGTCAAGGTAACGGACTCTGGCCGGAGGTCATAAGTTCGAGCCTAGTACCGCTGAAGACCCGCCGTGTAGAGAGGGGATGCATGTTAAATCTGTCGATGCTCGAACGTACTCCCAAAATAGTTCGGTGTGGTGTGCCAGCTCAGATGTCGTCCTCGTCACTTGATCAGGGTTCAAAATGACGAGGTCCGTCGCCAAAAACCCTCGAGTATAGCTGAATAGTGCGACGTTAATATTCACTCACTTGGTGACACTAGGATTAGAACCCTCGACTCGATAAAGCTGGCCACGTTCGTGACCCTTACCTCTCGTATTAACCCAGCCTCTAGAAGGGGGGGGGGGAATTACGAGAATCCCTCACATGCATTTGCATTAATTGTTTGAAAGAAACGTTCACCTAAAAAAAACGTTTTTCTCTCTCTGTGTGCTTTTCGGGAAAAACTAAAACATAGTTTACTATTTTAAAATTATTTAGTGATTTTATTACACGAGTATATTGTTTCTTCATAAAGTTCGGCCTTGGAAAACTCATTGTATCAGGTGGAGAAATTGCGTAGAATAATATGGAAAATGAGTAAACAGATGGGCATAGTTTAAAAGAGCTGTCGCCAACTTTTAGAACTTCATGGACTACTAAATGCAAAATTTTATATTGGTCTGACCATGTATATGATTGACCGTAACTATATTGTTACTTATTAACGTCTCTGTTTACATTTCCATATCACTGAAAAGGAACTTCATGAAAAGCTAGAACAAACCGGCAACGGAAAGAAATATCAACAAACTGAAGAGTTACACCGCCAATTTACCTTGTCTGCCAACCCTCACTTTCAAATGTTGCTAGATACACCTGCAGAAATAGGCAGGAATTTCGCCAAAAGTAGTTGCTAAAATTTCTAAAAAAAATTATGATCCATATTCCTTAATACCTTTTGATACTCGTTATTTTTGAAACTGAATCTTCATAAAAACTATGATATCCCAATTTTTCTGTTAACCAGGGAAGTTTTTCTTGGATAACCAGTTGGCGACCGCTGGAATAAAATAATAAAAAGGCTATTGTAGATATAATTAAGGTATCCGACTACTTGTGACAGCTTTTTTTTTAAATGAAGATATGGGTCCCCCCCCCCTTATTTTTAGATTTTTGTTACATTTTAAGAAAATTATGCTGAAATTGAAAAATGAAAAAGAAATTATTACTGAAAGGGAAAAAAATGGGTGAAAATTTACAAAAAATAACATAAACGCGACCCATTCTGTACCAAAAGTTTATGAACAGTTTTTCAATTCTGATGTGTTGCTATGTTATTCATGTTTGAAATGACCTTCAGGATAAGAGATATTTTAATTTTTACAAAAATAGAGCACTTTATCTTATTTATAGTATGAAGTTGCTTAAAAAAATAGTCATTATATTCACATAACGGATTGTAAATTTTGTAATAAAACAGTGACTGATAAATCTGAAAATTAAAACACTTCTATTACATGGACATACCCAAAAAATTTCAGTTAATTAGTTTCAAAACTTTTGGAGCAATCGCAGTCCCCGTTTGAGTATTTTCAAAAAAAAAAAAAACACATTTCGAGTAAAACGCGTTTTAAAGTATGACATCTTGCTTAAAGTAATGGCATCTGCTTTTACTAAAGCACTTATAGTTTTTGTTCGAGTGAACGGAAAATAATAAACTTAGTATTTTTATAAAGCTAATAAGATGGCCGATGAAATGAAATCATAATTTTTTTTCTTCAATTTTTGGCAAAATTCACAATTTTAGGCTAGTCGGATACCTCAAGAGTAAATGACATTTAATATTCTTATAAATCTATGCAGGTTATTATTATAATTATTATTATGCTGTCAATCTCAAGTTTGTTTTCTGATTACGTTTTCTCGGCAGCGTTGTTTGTTTTATTAATTAAGTTTTATTTTAGTTGGAATGGACTGAAAATATTTTACTACCTAAGGATACAAACCGAAAAGATCCCTATTAGCTTCTCTTTACAATGTTGCATTGCCTGTTATATATTTTATTCTACCCCATTGTGCTCTTTTTCTTTTATTTCTATTGTATGTACTCGTTACCTTGATCTCATGAAATAGCTCCCTTTATAAAAGAAACCTTTTCTCGCCACCCATTCTGTGCTTTGCGATCACCTACTTTTGTTGTCCCTACCACACCCGTGCACTTGATTTCCTGCTCTGGTTTTTTCTTTTTTTAAGTTCCACATTTGCTTTGCAAGTTCAACATTAAAAATTCAAGAAAGAAAAGTTCATTCTTAAATATGGCTTTGCTTTATTTTTCCTTACTAGTTATGATGGTCCGATTATTTGAAGAAGGGCTCGTAAGATTTTTTTTTTAATGTATATACGCTAGCTTTATTTTCTTTCATTAGCATATTTCATTGTTATTTAGTGTAATTATTCTTGTAAATTATTGAGGAGTGAGCTTGAGTTCAACTTGGAATTAACCGAATATATGTCTTTGAAATATCAGTCGGTTGTGTGTAAGTGCTTAGCCGAGTCACTTGTCGTGAGTAGCTCTAAATAATAAATGTTATTAGAAATTGTGTTAATTGAAAGTATTTTACTAAGTGCTTATCGAAATATTTTCTTTTTTCTATTCGGGATTGAAACGAGTGTTGTGCCCTTTCTCTCCCCCCCCCCCCAAAAAAAATTTACAAACTTTTTTCTTGCCCGTGTAGCTATTGGAGCCCTTGTAGCCAGGAAATGCGTAGTGGCCTTTCAAAAACTCCATCCAGCATTCTAATTTTTATTTATATAAATGAAAAATAAACTCCAAAAGGATTTTTATCTTAGGTAGTGTTCGAGTCATTAAACTAAGATAGGGCAGTTTTGCTGTATTTTAAAACAGAATTGCGGATATCAAATTTATTTTTTACTCTGGATTATGGTTGACATATGGTAACTCTTCGGATGCATGAGTTATTCATGTTTTCATTCAAAACAAATTGATGTAATTTTAAAACGTTATTTATTGGTATTTCATTCAGTTATTCTCCAGGGGGCCTCAGTGGGGTATTCATGGCTTGGGGCAGGAGAGAGCGAAATTCGTCTTCATTCCACTGAATCATCACTGGGGCTACTTATTGTACGCAGTGACATTCACAAGGTGATGTTTGGGGCTCAGACCCCCCTCGCATAAAGTAAAAGATTTTTAATTTTAGTATATAGGTTACGTCTTTGTGCTTTCGTTTACGTTGTTGTTGTTTTGTTTCTTTAAATGTTAACCTCTCCCATAAAAGTAAACCGTGTACGCCACAGATAGACTATAAAGGCATCAAAATCTTCAACTTACTATTTCAAGAATCAATGATAGTGAAATTCTGTTTCAGTCAGGGACGTCTTAAGACATGGGCCCGGTCCTCGGCCACAATGGGGGAGGGGGGGTGGGGGCTTCGTCTCGTTTTCGACTCAGCCTTAGTAAGATAATGATTCGAATAATTTCAAGTCAAGAGTTTTTTCTGATTGTATTCTCCGAAAAACTGGGAATTTCGGACTATATGTCAACTTGCGAATGTTATGACCGTTATCTATGCATAGACCTAGGCCTACCACCATACACCATCATTATTCCTTCAATCAAAAGGCGGCAGTCGATCTTTAAGAGGACAATATCTGAAACTAGGGACGTCAGCCGGTTTGTGCAATTGTAAATCATGCACATTTATTTGTTTCGGGTTACTTCTTGTACGAGTATTTGACAACGTATGCTACATGCTGTCTTACTTCTAAAGGTCAAATGTGAGCCCTACGTTTGTGTAGGGGCCCAGGGCCTCAAGAAGTCTTCAGACGTCCCGGTTTCAGATATTGTCCTCGTAAAGTATCCGAATATTGTTGAATTGTGACGTTAACTAAAAAAAACAACAAAGGTTTTTTTTTCTTTCTGGTGTAGTGTGAAATATTTATCCAAGACTATACTTATCGTGATCACTTTCGGACAAGTGCTCTCAATGATGATAGCCTGTTATCGGTTGTCCATTTTCAATGAAACAGAATAACACGCTGTAATTTGTGCGCGGTCCCCTTTAAGACTGAAGTTTATGAGAACCCGTAATTCCCCCACCCTGTGCTTCCTCTTCCACCCCTTGGAGCGTGCGGTGCGATCGATCCGCTCCCTCCCGTCAAGATGCGATCACTGTAATCACTTCGGGGTGGGAGGGTCTAGATCCAGTTACCGGTGATTCGACTATTCGATTTCATTAGAGGCTTATTGAGAACCGACTTTTTTTATTTTTTATTGTTCTATCCTTCGGTCAAGGGCTGGGCAGGTCCATAACTTTACCGTGAATTGGTTACGGTGTGATTTGTATTTATTAGTATATGTTTACACTTTGTGCCTTGGGGAGTGTAATATAAATGATGTAAATGTCGTGTTTTGTTAAATATTACTGTTTTTTTTTTCTAATAAAAATTCCAATTAGATTGTATTTTATGTTTTAGAAAGTGGTTTTGCCGGTAAATCTTTTTTATGAATTAATAGGGAAAATTTTGTAAGCATAATTCATATAAAAATGTTTTAAATGAAATAATACTAGTTAAAAACTTGTTTTAATACCAAAAAAAATTATTAATAAAATTAAATGTTTTTTTAAAGTTAAGCTGTTATGTTTATAAGAAAACGAATCAAAACTGTTCCATATATGCACTGAAATTCATATTAATAAATAAAGCAGCAGCGACCTCGAAACTGTATAGATAAGGCTAAAGAAGGAAAACTAGTAATTATTTAAATCGTGGCCTTCTATTTAATTTCAAATTTCGCATTAAAAGTGCTCTCAGTTATGTTATTAAATTTCTATTCATTAACAATCATATATTTATAATTTGCTAGCATGAAAATTTCAGTAATTTATGACGTGTTAAGTTTTCCGAAGCCCTATTCTATCTCTCTAAATTTAGTGATAAATGCGTGTGGTTAAATTTAAATTTTGAGTGGGTAATTAAAATTTCAGGGATGTAATTGTGTGTGATCAGAATTAAATATTCATTTTGTTAATATGCTCATAACATTTGAAATTGTTTAAAAAATAATGTTCATTTTTAAATACGTCAGAAGTGAAGTTGTGACTGCAATAATATTAGATTTTAGATCAAATAATTGGATTTTATTGTTGATAAATATATTAATTGCCCCTCCCCCGTTAAGAAAAGCTGTATGAAATGTATATGTTGAATGTATCTGAGAATTAAATATCTCGATGAGGTGATCACCTCACCTTTGCATATGGTAGAATGATCAGCAAGCTTGAGGAGGGGCGTAGTTTAACAGTGTTGTCCCAGAGTTTGGAATTGATTAGTGTTGTTTCATGAGCTTGGGAAGTCTTCCAATAAACAGGCTCAGTAATAACGAGTTAGGAGTGGCCGGCCAAGGAAAACAACAAGAGATACGGGCAGACGAAAAAGATATCGAAATCGGACAGTAAGCAACTTTTCTTCGAAGCTGCGTATGTCAACCAGATGACATGTCTCCTGTTTTACTATGGCTAGACGCTTTCATGCAGGTGGCCCTTTTGACCGTTGTCCTGAACGCTACATACAATTGATAGCAGACCATCGATGGTGCCGAATACGATAGTTTAATGAGCACAAAGACTGGAGATTTTATCCCTGGAGCCACGTCCTTTTGAAAGTTGTTTCAGTCTGACAATTGATTATCGGCGCCAGTTGGTATGATGAGATGTAGAGAAACGTGCTACTAATATCAGAGAAAGGGAACGCTGGGAATGTCTTGGCGTGCTTGTTTGGGGGAAATATGATGGATGGACGAAGTTCCACATTTTTGACACAGGTCCACTGCTAGAGATCTTGATGTGTGAAATTATCCTTTCCCACGTGCATCTGTTCTGAGGTATCATTGGTCCGGATTTTTTTCATTCACGACAATTTACAACCACGTAGGTCCCAAGCTGTTTAGGAGTTTCTTGAGGGTGAAGATTGCCGTAGATTGAAATGAACTGGCCATCATGATTCCCGATGTAAATCCCATTAAACTTGTTCGGTATGCTTTGGGGAGGCGATAGCAGTACGATCATATTCTGTATGTAACTGATACAGATGCTTATCTTCACAGGAACTGTTGGATAATCTGGTATAGAGTATAAATAGTAGATCCACGTAATCAATACTGTGAAGGGCGATCAAAATCCCTTACTGAGGCACTTAGGTTTGTTCTCCCTTGGACAGACAATGTTTTGTCCCAACATCATTCCCGTCAATAAATTTCTTTTTCTTCATCTTTCAATTGCTGCATCATGCCTCTGTTTTTTGAATAACAGATCTGCCTGTTGATAACTTACTGCAAAATCAGAAAAGTTGCTGAAATTTTGAACACTATTGTGTATTTGCTACAAATATAAATGTCATTTTTTAAAAAAATTTCTAATTGTTTATTATCTTTTGGATTGAGTGTGCTTTTAACTTCTAAAGACGTGTATTGAATTCATTATAAAGCGATATCCTGAAGACAGTTAAAATTTTCAATAAAAGACTTTTTCATCTGTAGTTTTTTTTTTTAAGGCCGCAACCTTTTGTGAGCGAGGGGTTGGCGACTGGTGAATGGGAGGGTGGACAGTAGGTGGTGTGGGAAAGTCCGCCTCCTTTACTTCCTCCTCGAAAACCAGTTGTCCGGCGCTCTCTAGGTGTCCGACCCTGAACTTCGCACACTTTCCAAGCATGACGGACTCTCCCTCTCACACACCCCCTTAACTGGAAGAGAAGAGGGGGAGGGGAATTCAAAGCAGATGCCACTGGTGCACAACGCTTACCGCGGAAATGAACCTTCATTAAAACCATTCCGATCTTTTCCAAAAGGTAGATAAGCATCTTGAGCTAAGTATCGTGCATAGAAATGCATCATAATTTGATCTTATTTTGCAATTATCCGGATTATTTATGGGATGTCGTGTTCAAAGAGGGGGACAAAAAAGGAAAATCCATAAAGTTTTAAAGCTATGCACATGACTAGAAACACTTACTGATTCAAGAGATCATGCACAATCTTAAACACGTACGTTCGTGTAGTGATGAAAACATATAATCTTGTAAATACAATCCCAGTTAACGATAAATTTCAATAGTTCCCCAATAGTGAGAATGTAACTACCCCCTCCACATTTTTTCATCCGTTGTATTTCATAACATATTCACCAACTCATGCAATTAATTACACAACTTAACAGTATATTCGTTGGAATTTTTAAAAAAAAAACGTTGATGTATGCGATGTATTCACTTCATTTCAGAATATTTATGTTTCATAATTCACCCCAAACCGCATGTGAATACGTTATTCCATTTTTATGACTCCACTCCGATTACCCAAAGGATGATACGATTAAGCAAAATGGTCGTAATTCCCGACAGAGTATCCATCACCGCGATTTTTACCTCGAGGTTTTGGCAACGGTCCAAAGTAGTCTGAACAAAACTAGCTGACATCGAACTTACTTTTTTTTCTGCTAGTTTTTTCCTCTCGTCTTCTTTTCGTTTTAATGCTATAGCTCGTTATTATCTATCTAGCGCCTCTGGAAAAAACATCTCTTAAAAAAATAACCTTATTGCTTCATTAAGTTTTCTACCTGTGATTTATGTCATGTTACCGTACTTCTCTGCCAAAACCAAATCGTTATGATCTTACAATGTTTACTCAGTTGAAAGAAATAATGAAAACTTTTAGATATTTGGGATTTTTTCAATGTTCAACGAATCCGAAAACGTTTGGAAAAGCAGTTTTTATTTTATGGGATTTTTTATGGTCGAAATAAAATCAGTAAGTCTATCTGTATAGCACCCTAAAAATGTTTAAAATATCAAGGTTAGGTATGGGTTTTAGGTATCTCATCTGGTTAGTAAACTTCGTACCGAATTCTAGATTTGATATTAGTATTGGAGATATGTAAAGTTTTCTGTGTGTTTTCAGTCTCAATACCTGTGCCTAATTTCCCCTTTTTTTTTTCTTTCTTTTTTGCAATGTGTTTTTCTCACACTTCTATTTTTTGCCTTTTTGTTTTATATTTCTTTAGCCTCCCTCCCCTATGGTCAAGTTATAGTCTTGTAATGTTTGTAGATATGGGCTATAAAAAAAATATAGGTATGCATTAGGTCTGAGAATTTTATTATTTTTCTTTTAAATGTCCAAGTTGATAAATCTTTAGAAGTTTGTGTGTGGTTTAGTTTCAAAAATAATTATTACATAAAAAGATTTTAAATTCCTAATTAACATTTGTTCTTAGTAGTGTTAAGAGACCTAAATCACTCAAAATAAGAATAAAAATTTTAAAATAAATGGCTTCCCGCTCATGCTGATCCTTATTTGAAAAAATGTTATCATGCATTTCTGTAAAAAATAATAAAAAAGATTAATACAATTCCTTATTTTATGATTGTTGATAATCTTTCAACCCTCATTGTGTTCTCTATTCCTCCGACAAAATATCTCATTAATTCGTGATAGTGTAAGGAGAATATATTTTGTCCTTATAAAATTGATAAGCTTTATCAATTCTCAATCTCGACAGTATGCGTAAAATACCATCACAGTAAGTAACTTATCACTCAGAAAGTGAAAAATCATAGATATGTAAATGCTGAACTATCTAATATAGTTCTCATAGCAAAGACTCGAATAGTAAGTGATAAAGAAAGAATCTGCAATAAAAATTTAATTAAGTCACATCTGAGATTGTTTCCGATAATGTTTTAAAACGACCACTTTGGTTTGACCAAATGGCTTGACTTTAGCTGTTTGGCATAAACTCGACACTCATAACTGAGATAAGCTTTTGGGAATTTTGCATATTTGTCGTTATCTCTCCATTCGTCTTAAAACAGCTTTACAAAATCTGTTTTTCATTATAATACTGTTGTTTTTAATACTACAAGTGCTTTTTCCAGTTCTGTATGAAAATTATAGTTTTAATCTTAAAAGAATACGATCTCTCTCTCTTCTCTTTACATCCAGACTATCTGTTCGTAGAAATTAAATCTAGAAGTTATTATAGAGTGGAGGGAATGACCTTTCTGACTTTAATAATTGCTTAGGTTAATTTTTTTATTTAAAAAATAAATTTCACCCAAATTTTAGTGTTTGATTGTCTTTATATGCATTGTGATCTAGCAAATTCTGTAAATGAATTTTATTTAAATTTGCGTAAAATTAACGTTAATTCTGCCTCAAAATGTTTTGGAATATTTTCCGCTGTTATAAATTAAATGTAAAATGAATCGATGGCGCTGCAAGTCATCTGAGTTTTTCTTGCTTGTAGAATCGGTTATGTAATGTCCTTTGTCCTGTATACACGTCTTCAGTGTGTGTTGTCTAAGAAATCAAAACATCTAAAAGGATGGTCTGAATCATTGGAATAATATAAAATATAATAGATGTAATCGTCTAGCTGACCATCGGAATTAAGGATTTAGGAATTATAACACCCGCTGTACTATTTAAAGCCTCTGTTTGCGATCATAACCAAGTAACTCCTCTCGTAATATGAAATAACTCCTGAATATTAAGAGAAGGTCCCGGTAGTCAAATCTTGAATCAAACATTATGAAATACAAGTGCAGTGTTTAATTTTTGTGATGTAATTTTAACGCACAGCGTCAAATATTATCTCGAAAAGGTTTGGTTCGTTTAGTGATGGAGTAAGTGTGGGACGTGCTTTCATTACCAAACGCAACATTCCGTTTTGGCTATCTTCCGCCGCGAATACACGCTGTTCTAAAAAAGCAACGGGCGATAAAAATCCCTCCTTTTGGCATCTATCCAATACCCTGAGCACGCGGAACAGCTGATATTGATGGGTCTGTCTTTTTATTGATAATCGAGAGAGAGTTATCCGTTTTTCTCTCGTCGTCGATAAAAGCCGTATGCTAATATTCCCCCATTGTTTGATTTTTTTTTCTTTCATTATTCATTTTATTTATATGTTGAGAGAGAATAAAGAGGGAGGAAAGGATATATACATTTTTTTTATTATTATTTATTAAAGTAAGCTTTTTCTATCGAGCTGATGTTGATCGACGTAGTAATCGTTTATCCGTTTTTCGGCCAGACGGTGATTATTATTCATATATCGTAGGGAAGCAAGCGCCCGGGCTTGTGTTAACATAAAAGAGCGTAACACATCTAAAGTTTTCATTTTTAAGTAAAATTCTCTGAAGTATTGATTTGAGTGTATTTCTCTTAATTCATTGATAAATGGGAATATAAAATAGATCGTTGGGAAAAATAGGATTATATTTCCATCAAAGGGAAGTTGTTCATTATTCGGCAATTATCGGTTTTAGGGACCATGAGGCCTTGGGTTTCCACCCCCACGCCCCTACTCAACCAGGACCAATAGATTTTTAATTTTTACCATTGAGATAACCACTAAACGCTTTAGTGTATGCTATTTTTTAGAATGCAAATTCCTCCCCTTCCCCCAAAAAGAGGTTGGTATGCCACTGATAAGGCCCAAAATTTAAAACTTAAAGAATGCGTTTTCTTCGGAAACGCGTTACATTCTGTTTCGTCCCTGTGTTTGTAGTGAATGTTTCTTGTACAATATCGCCAATCTTCATGTTTGGAGACAGTTCTTAAAAGCAATCGCCAACCCTTAGTCCCTGTTACAAATAAGAACGGAGCAATCAGTTTAAAAATAGCTTTTTGGGAGTTCGGAAAATGTA
Source organism: Trichonephila clavata (assembly GCA_019973975.1). Lineage (NCBI taxonomy): Eukaryota > Metazoa > Arthropoda > Arachnida > Araneae > Nephilidae > Trichonephila > Trichonephila clavata. The sequence goes on from BMAO01024156.1 coordinate 18,782, forward strand.
TTCAAAATAGAGACTCGTGTGTTTGTATTTCACAGTTTAGATGCAATGAAACTCAGTGCTGGAAAAATATTTAAGAAACACATCTGTTTCGAAAAGACAAGAAAAAAAAAATATTTTCAACAATATTTTTCTGAGAATTGTGAACTTAAGTATCACTTTTTATCGTCAAATTAAATGGAAAAAAAATTTATCTGATTACAGCAAGCAGAATAAGGAGAAATTTCAAACCAAAACAATGTACACGGTGTTTTAAATTTTGAAGAACTTTTTAAAAATTATTCTTAAATGAACTGTCAACACATTTTCTTTTTAATTTTAAACTGAGGTAATACATTTGTTAGTTTACGAGAAATTAAATTTGAATAGTAACAGCAGGGGCGTAGCTACCGCCATGTCAATGATACGGGGTCCTCAAGCTACAGTGGCCCCAACTTATGCAAACTAAAAAATCGCATAATGTTAAGCCCCCCCCCAAAGAATTTAAATGCAAGGTCCACTTAAGACTAGCTACACCAGTAACAGTAAATATTTTAAAGCGTTGAAGTCACCCTCGTCATGAATCGTGGCTGAAAATTACGTGGTATGTAGTCATTAGCTCTAGCTAGCTTCGAAATGCAAATTTCGTTAAAAACAATTAGTAAATCAACTGCAATTTAAATTTTTGTCAGTAATGTATGTAAAATTCCGCATTTGATTTAAAGCAATTTGATTTGCGATCTTATTAATATATTCCTTTTCATATTAAAAAGGTGCTTAAATATCTTTACAAAAGTATGAAGAAATGTTTTTTAGCTTTTTGACGTGTGAGTAAAATAAAATAATAATAAACATTGCGAATAGAGAAATACAGTTAAATTGAAACTATGCAAACTAGAGGATTAAAAAAAAATTGCAGCGTCTAAGTTTCTTTAATTTTGAAGAAAGAAACATTTTGGAAGCACTTTGTGCACGGTTCCATCCATTAAACTTGCGCATAATTACACTTTAATAAACTCATTAGAAACAATCTGCACATTTTTTTTCTCGCTCCTGAAATAACGATATAAATTCCACTAAGGGACGAGGGGAAAAATTATAAATCCGAAAAAAAGGGAAGGAATAAAAATTAAATTAGTGATAATTTGCCGATTTGGAAAAAAAAAATCTTGTTTATTGTCTTCGGGATTAGTGTGATGATTACTTCTGTGAGAGAGTATGATCCTTTTTAATTCGACTTTTTCCTGCAGTTTGTTATTTATTTGGTAAAGAATTATTTGTTATTTCTAAGAAAAATAACCTGATGAGCTTAGCGAGTTTAATGTACGGTTGCGCCATCTATCGGCGTAAAGAAGAATCTCTGTATAGACATAGTCATGAATTCCTAACAGCTTCTCTCCGGATGTACTTCGTATTTTCCTTAAAAAAAAAAAAAAATATGCGTGACAAATATAAACAATTCCTTATGCATGATTAAATGTTTTAATCCTTTTTTCATGAAAGAAGATAAAATAAAATTGTTTTTTATTGTGGTTTAAAAAAAACCGCTGGGGAATAAAAGGCGACTCTTGATAAAATTATAAAAAATGACGGAAAATGAAATCGTTAAAATGTATATAAACTAGAACCCCCCCCCCCCCACCAAAAAAACGTTATCTTGCTTATGTGCATTTTCATATAAATAATGTATAAAATAAATACCTAGGTTCTTATCTCCCTCGTTCTATTTCAATGCTGGCATTTTTTTTAAAGAAAAGGCAAAATTCCTGTCTAATTCCATCATTCTGATTTTCGTCGAGCTTTTGCATTTCACACGTCTTCCCACTCCCTTTCTATTTTATGGCTTCTTTGAAAGATAAACAATGGCTCCCCCTTTTTTGTTTTGAAAGCATTGATAAAGAGAAGAGGGTATAAGAGATAAGAATTTTTTATAGATTATGTTGATGATGATCAATGTATAAAATTTCATTACTGGATAATGTAGTTATTGTGTTTTGTGTGTGGGAAAATTGTGATTAATGGAAACTTTATATAAGTTGTGTTTTTGAAACAATTAATCAATGTTTTTTTAACAGTTAAGGAGGTAGTTAACCCTTTTTTGATATATTTATGTTTGAAAGGAACTAAAGTTGTCCTAGTCTCCCACTACCCCTTTGCATATTATCTATGTTAGGATATGTAGTATTCATAATTAAAGACTACTCAAATAATAAATCACTTATTTATTATTTCTTTAAGACAGAAATCTACAATTAATAATCAACTTTAAGAACAATAAATTATCATGGAGTATTATCAGAATTCAATTATGGACGACGGAATACTAACTGATATCACGAGGGGAATAACACGTACAATCAAACTACACATTTAAATCTAAGCTACAAAAGTTACAGACCTGAAATCTTCTTCAGAAGGAACCTGGAACGAGTAGAATTTATGAAGTGGCTATAATCTAGGATATCTTCAATAACTTCTGAACCGCCTTAAGGAATCTTTTCAATAATCTTCAAATTTCACTTCATTAAGCTAGACGGTTAAAAACACCTTCTTGGATAACCACGTAGTTTACTTTTCAATCCCAAACACGGAGTTCTACTCTATCAAACCGCTTAGTCATCCTTTTTTCTTCATTTCATTTCTCCCTTTTATATCTCTTTCGAACTCGCTAAACCCGAAACTATCTTATTTACATAAGTCACACTTCCAGCTCTCAGTGGGGATTGGTCAAAATAAATACAATTTAAAAGACTTTGAGAGAAGGTTAGTGAAACGCGTAAGCACCCGTCACAACCCCCCTCCGAGAAAAAAAGCGTGACTTATTGACGGTCTAAACGACCTGCAAGAATTCGCTTAATTTACCTAACATCTGAAAAACACTGAACCTGCACAAATTTTAACTACTCTAGAATGCCTGAACTTGTAAAAAGTTAACTCACGAACTTTATAACGCCTGAAAATACTGAACTTGTAGAAAGTTTTAACTCACGAACTTTAGAATGCCTGAAAACACTGAATTAGCAGAAATTTTAACTCTAAGTTAGAAACTTTAATTAAACTAGCACACAGAAATGACTACTCAAAAGGGTACTCCACTCTAATTTATTTTTCTTTCACAATATTAGGTTCCCTACAGTGCATCCCATTCGGGCGAAGATCAGGGGAAAACCTTTCAAGGAAAAAACCCTGATCATGCACTTTACTTAAGTGCTAATAAATACAAAAAATTTACACAGTATCTTCATACGACATCAAACTTTCATCACATCACTATGTTCAGGGACTGCTGCCCTGAAAGGAAACCTTGTCAATTTTTTCTAAAACATGACATTAAATGCACAGAACTTTTATACAACTTCCTTATTGACATAAAATATGGCATACATTATATTATATATATATATAGTTTAGTAACAAAATAACCCTTATCTGGTTTCATTTTCAAAAATTCCCAATCAATCGCGCTGCGCTGTTAATGTTTTTTGTTAGTATTCCTAATTACGCCGCGCCAGAAACCAGACATTACTTATACATCTTAATAATTACACACAAAATATATACATTTTACATAGAATATATTACAACAAACAATACAAGTAATCTCACATATAAAGCCACGTCTTTAATGTGTAGCAAAACAATTGCAATTCAACAAATGTTTTTCCACAATTTGGAAAAAAAATTAATACAAAAGTCTTTTCAACCGATATGAAAATGCACACAACTCAGTGACACTTTTGTACGTTAACTTTACAAAAAAATTAGACTAGCCACATGGAAAATACTCCGAACTGTCTGTCAGAGGAAAAATAAACAAATTAGAATTATACAACCTGACTAGTCTTTAGATCCAATCTGCATAGGCTTTGTCTCCCACCATGGCTTCTGTGCTGGATGACCTTGTCCTAGGGTTGTCCACTCTGCGCTCCAACATTCTGGGTCTCCTCTTCCATCGAGTCCGTTGAAGTTGATATGCTCCTGCTGAGGCGTTGTTTTCTTCTGTGAGAACTGGAACTTGGCTGTTGTCCACTCGACGTCGGCTCCGAAGATTGTATGGACAGCTCCTTTCCTGATGAGGTCTGTTATACTTGAATCTGTGGGATGGTCCTGGAACTGCTCTTTCAGAACTATTTTCTTCCACCTTTCTATAACGCTTCCTGGAGGGACGAGAGGACATTGACGAGGAAATCTTTCTTTTCTCACGATCTGCTTGGGCCTCTGGTCTCTTCTTCCGTACATTGTCAATCCATGATTCAGGCCTTCCTCTTTTTCTCTCTCTCAGTATACACAGGTCTCTTTTTCCTGAAATTATACGCGCCATCCCCCGAAGAAACAGTAGATTCCGTCCGTCCACGTTTTTTTCTCACCTCTACTCCATCGCGTCTATTCGCAACTATATCTCTACTACCATTTACATTTCCTGATTTCGATCCTTTACGACCACCCCTATCATTCTCCGATTGTACCAATGACGACTGCGCATCATCTGACCTGATTGATGTCACTGCACCATGATTACTACTAGTGTTACTTTCCGACTCGGCAACACTGTCTTCTCTTTGATGGTAAATTCTCACCTGATCCACATTAACCGTTATTCTTTTACCAAATTTTAATATTACTAAATTATTATTTTTTACACTCAGAACTTTATATGGGCCTTCAAACTTTGGCATAAATTTACCTACTATTTTTTTACATTTTGAACTTAACGGGTGAGTTTGAACTAATACTAGATCACCAACTTTCACATTATTTTCACGCCACTTTTTATTATAATATTTCGCCCACTTCTCTTGCTGGCGCTTTGTATGAATTCTAGCTTCCTCAAACAACCTTTGTATGTTCCCACAAACTAAATCTGATCCATCAGTTACCATAACTAATTTCTGAAAAGGGGTGATTAAATTTCGACCTAAAAATAACTCTGCCGGTGTTTTACCCGTTGTCTCATGTACTGCTGTCCTAATCGCATAACCGAACTCTTGCAGAAATTGATCCCAGTTAGTGTGATTATCCGCGACAAAACTCGAAATCATTTTTAAAAGAGTGCGATTGACTCGTTCTGTTTGATTAGCTTGTGGACGATATACCACAGTTTTAACGTGTTTTATGTGCAATCTGCGACACACTTGCTCGAAAACTTCGGATATCATTTGGGGACCGTTGTCGGTGACTAATTTTACAGGAGCTCCATAACGCGCAATATAATTCTCAAAAAATGCATTGGCAATTGCTTTAGCCGAAGCTTTCCTTAAGGGAACTATTTCAACCCATTTAGAAAAATTATCGGTAATTACTAAAATAAATCTATAGCGTTCTGGACTAGTTGCAGGGTATGGGCCTAACAAATCTAAAGACACGATTTCATTCGGAAAATTCGTTATTATGGGAATTAATTGACCAGCTGGTAATCCGTTTTTATAATTGACTTTTTGGCATTGGTCGCAGGTTGCTACATATTTATAAATGTATTTCCTCATGTACGGAAAATAACACGCGTCCTTTAATTTTAAGTAGGTTTTCTTTTTGCCTAGATGACCTGCCATAGGCGAGTCATGAAATTCTCGCATAACATCTTTACGTAATGTTTTAGGTATAAATACCCTTAATTCACCTAGTGTGGTTGTATACTTTGCATAATATAGCAAACCGTCAACGATTTTAAAGTCATTGGACCAATTTCTGCAGATCGATTCATTAACAGAACTATCGTCCGGATTTTCCAAAAACTTCATTATATGACCTAGCTCCGGGTCATTTCTCTGTTCCTCTCTTAACTGTTCTCTAGAAGATAATACTAACGATCTAATCACCGCACAAGACACTTTTGGTTCCTCATTACTTTCTAACGGGTTTCTAGACAACATAACAGCCACTTTTTCCGTTTTCGAATCCGGAATGACCAACGATTTTTTAACAAAATCAAAAGTAATCCCTGCATGTGACATAAAATCCACACCTATGATGCATGGATCTTGCATCTCAGCAATCACATGAAATTTCCATAATTTCGAAAATTCTCTTATTTTAATTTTCAACTCAACTGTGCCTAAATTTCTGCACTGTGACCCTTGAGCTGTAACTACTTCAGCTAACGATTTTTTTAAAGGACAGAAAGAAAAATATGACCGGTACGTTTTTTCTGAAATAAATGACTTTTCCGCACCTGTATCCCAGAGCGCTTTTAAAAAAGTATCATTCAACAAAATCGGCACATACGGAAGTTCAACTGGTGATAATCTCAATGAATTAAGTCTAATTTTATTAGGAGGATTTGACTCAATACGATCTCTTTGAAAGTTTAAATTGGCATTTCTTTGCCTTTCGCTGTTGTAATCAACACGCCTCCAATTCTGTTTTGCTGAATCATCATTAGGACCCTTCCTAACCACCATCCTACGGTTCTGATACCGGTCTGTTCTCTGATTTGGCTGATTGTATCGATTTCCACCCTCGAATCCTTGATTTTGGTAATTACGACGAGGAAAATTATTCGCACCCCTGCCTAGTCCTCTTTGATCATTTTGACTATTTCCGACCCCAGTATCTCTCCAATTTCTATTATTTCTTCTTTCCTCAGGATTCCTACTCACATCCCAACTTCGTCTAGCAAAATTATTACTCGAACCCTGATTTTCCCTGCAGTTATGACGTTCCTCATACCGGTCTACCAACTCTATCAATTGAGTTTTCGTTGTGGGGTTTTCGAACTTCTAAATAATCCATTATTTGGGGTTCTAGTCGCATTACTATGTGATCAATCAACTTTATCTCATCATAATTTAATTCCAAGGTTTTATGTATTTTTAACATCTGAAAAATAAAGTCTGACGGGGCTTGACCTCTCCGTTGTTTTGACGAAAAAAACTGAGCTTCTAGCTCTGATTTATTCCGTATTACTGGAAAACTATCTGACAATTTCTTTTTAAGTGTTGCAAATGCAGTCGCTTCTTCATTTACACACTCGAAGCCGATAACATGGAACCAGTCTAACGCTCTCCAACTAAATGACCTTTTAAATATGCACACGATAGATTCGCCGGTATTTCATAGTAAGCTATATTATCATCAATATTATTTAGAAACTCAAACACATTTTCTTTACCCGAAAAAAATAACTCCGGCAAAACTCTAAATCCTGCACCTGCTCTTAATTCCGGTATTTCGTTTGGGCGCCAGTGTCGTAGTCTCCCACTACCCCTTTGCATATTATCTATGTTAGGATATGTAGTATTCATAATTAAAGACTACTCAAATAATAAATCACTTATTTATTATTTCTTTAAGACAGAAATCTACAATTAATAATCAACTTTAAGAACAATAAATTATCATGGAGTATTATCAGAATTCAATTATGGACGACGGAATACTAACTGATATCACGAGGGGAATAACACGTACAATCAAACTACAACATTTAAATCTAAGCTACAAAAGTTACAGACCTGAAATCTTCTTCAGAAGGAACCTGGAACGAGTAGAATTTATGAAGTGGCTATAATCTAGGATATCTTCAATAACTTCTGAACCGCCTTAAGGAATCTTTTTCAATAATCTTCAAATTTCACTTCATTAAGCTAGACGGTTAAAAACACCTTCTTGGACAACCACGTAGTTTACTTTTCAATCCCAAACACGGAGTTCTACTCTATCAAACCGCTTAGTCATCCTTTTTTCTTCATTTCATTTCTCCCTTTTATATCTCTTTCGAACTCGCTAAACCCGAAACTATCTTATTTACATAAGTCACACTTCCAGCTCTCAGTGGGGATTGGTCAAAATAAATACAATTTAAAAGTTTGAGAGAAGGTTAGTGAAACGCGTAAGCAC
>BMAO01024157.1:0-13882 GCA_019973975.1 Trichonephila clavata
ACATACATATATATATTATAATGTATTATTAATTCATATTTTAATCAACCATTAATATAAAACGATGTTTCAGATAAAAAATTTTAAATGAAATAATTATCTAAGAAATTTTAAAATTTAAACTTTTACAGACTCAAGGACATTAGAAATAATTGACATTTCAGTGTATATTTGACCCTTTTTTTTAATAATTATGGATTCACTGAACATTCATCGCTCATTTAACAAAATTGTGAAACATTATAAAATACCAATACATTTTTAGGGCAAAATTTATTATAAAGTACAATCAATGGCAAAATAAACAATTTTACTTGTATGTTATTAATCTGTCATTATTTAATTGAGTTTTTTATCCAATAAACTGATTTAGTTATGTATTCGAAAATATTTTTTAACATATATTATTTTATACCCATTTCATCAACCCTCACAATCGATAGTGTATTTATTTAAAGCAAATTGGAGCTGGGTATAAATACTTATAACTTGAAAACTTATGAACTTGAGAAGGTTTCTTATCAACTTATCCTAAAGGGGCACCTAGATTTTTAATTAAACATAATTTTTCAATAATATTTTTTTTAAAATTTACAATAATGCTGGAAAAATACTGGGGCGCAGGTGCTGGTAAGGCTGTTGGAATTGGAGAGACTATTGTAGTGTGTCTCTGCGTTGGTGTTGCTCTCTGGCTTTTTCTAGCGAAATCAGAGTCTCTTTCAAGGTGGAATACGTCCCGCCCACTTAAGTAACACGTTATGTATAGTCACTTCTGTTTGGACGTATTCGGGAAAACCATTCTGCTATTGGTCCAAGTCCCCTTAGCGCGGTGTACTTTGAAACCGGTGGCTGGCGTGGGAACTGCGCCGGCACCTTACTGCCGGCTACATCAAGAGAGGTCAGAGGTTGACTTCCCTTAGGACATCAGCGTCCGGGTGTCCACCCTGGTATACTTTCCCACGAGAAACTGCTTGACTGTTGAGACGTCACTCGTTCCCGACGGGAAATGGGTCTTTGGTGAACACCGCCGCAAATGTATTAGTGCTACACAATGAATTTTATAATTGATTCACATTACTAAGTTAAGAACAAGTTTAATAATTACCAGTGAGCCCATGGGATTGCCATATATAAAATTATATACAAAAATTAACACGTATCTTGATAATTTGTACAGTTTATAAATAATCCCTTAACGTAATATCAAAAGTTGCGCAATTCCCTTTCCAATGCCTACCGTTTTCTACGTAGGCGTGCGTATGTGATGTATGGGGGGGGGAGAAATAAAGAAGCAAATAATCTGTGAAATAAGTAAATTCTAAAGAAACACTGTCAAGGTCCTTTAATTGCATTTCAAAGCCTTTGGAATAATTTTATGCATAGCAGTGCATTGAAAAGATTGTAATTCGGGAAGACGTACATATACGTCCAGAAAACTAATGCTTTGGCTGAGTGAGACGTTTATATACGTGGGGAGGCAATTAAAGGGTTGAAGTTGTATTGTAGCTTTCCGGTCAAATTATAGTATTATTGAATGCAATACATTTTTGTTGAATGAAGGTGGGGGGGGCGATGAAAATTGTGATTGAGTATTGGGTCGCGAATATTGAAAGTTTGAGAAGCACTGCATTAAAGGAAACAGTCATTTGAATCAAAGTCATTTGAGCTGTCATTGCACACAGAGGAGAATGGAACGTTTTACGCGAACACTGAGCTGGCAGATATGCATTCGTTTTACGGATTGACTGAAGGAAATGCACGAGCAGTCGAAAGATTGTATCGCAAATCGTACTGAGAGATGCATTGAACAACGGATGTTTGCTAATTTGCATCACAATATGTGTTGATATGGATCATTACGAAGTAATAGGCATAGTAAGGGCGAGACTCGAACTTCCAACATGGAACTCGAATTCCTTCGAACGGTTCCACATTTTGTTCCATACTGCAAATCTGACTCCTTGTGATGACTCCAACCTGCCCTTAAAGATTGTATGAATGCCCCTGGGACACGATGTATATAATAACTATTTCAATTTCCACATACAGTAGAACGTCGTTTATCTGAATCAATTGGAACCGGACACGCGATTGTTCGGCTAACCGAAAACCGAATGCGATCCATGCAGTATATGATACTGGACACTGTACAAAAATTGAAAATCATCACATGCTATAAGAAGGTTATATTTTCACTATAAGGTTATATAGTTTTTAATAATAAATTTGTAAATTTGCTCAATATTTGTATTTGTCGAACACACAGATATACGTCATGTGGCTGTTTGATCAATAACTACCTTCTATGGCTTTTTCTTAAATTTTTGATAAGCATGGACAACTATTCCCTCTTTAAAAGTGATTGCCCCTCACTTCTTGTACAAGAGAAAAAATTATAATCACTCTTCTTATGCCATATAAATATTAATGAAAGATTAAAGTTTTATTTTTCTTTTTATTTTGATAAAATAAAATTGGCAATATCCATTTTTTGTATCTCTTCTATCTAGAAGGTCGAGCCAGATTTCTTTGTGTCTTGAAGGATCTATACCAATGGTTCCCAAAGTGATCAAAACGGACTCAAGAGGTCCCCAGTATTATTCAAGGGGATCGTGGAAAATTAAAATTGATTTGGGGGTTCCTGAACAACATCAGTGGTCCACAAGGTTAAATACAAAATTAAAAAAACTTTGTGATCCAATTTTATTTTCATGGAGATTTAAATAAATAACAATAATTCACTTGAATATTTCTGACTGGGCGTTTGACCCTTTTGCGCGTGGACTAACTCAGATCTCAAACACAGATGAATCCATACTAACACAGGAACATCTTATTAAACTATCCACAAATGAGGGACTTAAACCAATGTACCTCAAAATCTGGGAACAAAAACAGATCCCAATTTTATATTCTGCATTAGGTGTACAAAAATGGTTGGCTACTTTCCCGTCCTCCGATTTCAGAAAACGTGGGTTCAGTGCCGTAAAAAGCCTCATCACACACACACAAAAAAAGAAACCGATTAAAAACTAGTGTTCGTGGGGATTTGCGGTTGATGCTCAAAAATATTGATACGGACAGAATACTCATAACATTTCTTCAAGTTCATCCAAATCATTATTTTTTTAAAATTTTATTTTAAATAAAAGTTATAATTTCAATAGTTAACTCTCTAACAAAATGTTTTGTTTAAATTTGTAATTTTTATACTATGCATTTATGTATCTTTTTCACTTGGGAGTCTTCGGGTAAGCTATGACATTTAAGTGGGGTCCGTGGGCAAATTTGGACTATAAAAAGGGACAATGGGCAAGTTTTGACTAAAAAAGGAGTCCGGAAGCAAGTTTTGACTACAAAAAAGGTCCCAGAAGCAAGTTTTGACTATAAAAAGAGGCTTCCGGACCTCTTTATAGTCAAAAAGAGGCTTGAACTATAAAAAGAGACTTCCGGACCCCTTTTAATAGTCTAAACTTGCTTCCGGACCTCTTTTTATAGTACCGGAATTAAGTTTTGACTATAAAAAGGGGTCCGGAAGCAATTGTTGACTATTAAAAAGAGGTCCATGGGTTAAAAAAATTGTGGAACCACTGATCTATACGAAAGAAAGAAAAAGTAGATGTTTACACTGACCTTATATTTGTATATGATTCCACAAAAAAAAAAAAAAAATTGGATCACTTTCATCTTTATATCATTATTTTTGGATTAATTAATCGTAACCTCTATTAATTGACCTTGACTAATTAGTTAAAGCGCCTTTAAAATATATTAAACTCGCATAATCATTTATCTCTCATTCAATGAAGTGACCGCGGTAACCAAGGGGTTAGTCTCAGATAGTGTCCAAGGGGTCATGAGCCACTGAAGCCACTAGTTCCACTGAAGATCACCGTATATGCACCATGTAGAAAGACTGATGACCCTAGTTCACTTGACGATGGTTCAAATTACGATTTCCTTCAAAAATTGCCCTTGTAGGTAGCGCTTCAAAGAGCGATGTAACTGAAAATCAAATCCTACTGAACAAAATCATTAAAATGAAGGGGAAAATTAGAAATTACTTTTTTTAGAATCTTTTTGACTAAAACACAATCCTTGCATCACTTCAAACAAAGTATATTACCATTTCAACCACAAGAGAACTCAGAGTAAAACATGCTTTTCAAAACTCATTTCTCTTCACACTGAATGAACTAACTCTATCAAACCTTACACAATCTGAAATTAATTATCATAACGTCCCCCATATGGCAAAAACGGCTGCAAAAGAAAAAAAAACCATAATTTATTTAATAAATCCCTTATTGTAGAAAAGTTTGTACCTTTAACTTTATTCAGATAAATTATCGAATTTCACTTCCAAAACTAACTTAATGGAAAAACTGATATAACGGCAGAAAAAAGGGGAATAAATATTTCACTTACATTTTGAGTTAAATCATAAAGAGATTAAACTTTCTTTTACGAACACATTATTCCGCTTCATAAAATTACTTCTTCTAAAAAGATTAAATTCCAATCTAACGGATGGCTAACCTCAGTTTCTGAATTATTGTTAAAAAAGAAATAATATTGAACAGCAGAAAAGATATTGTTTGAGCGATGGTACTCAAAGCTTCTTTCTGTATGAATAGACGATGGAACAAAAATAAAAGTTTCTCATCGGCCCCTTTTGCGAGAAGTTATTTCTTACTTTAGTTCTCTTATTTTTGGATTTATAAAGCCCCTAAGTGATTAATGACCTTAAAGACTGAAGGAAAAAAATACGCGAGAGGAAGTCAAAGAACAATTTGTTCCAAAACATCCGAAACACATTACCAAGAGCAGAATTCCGGTCTATTTTTATGTTTTACAAATATTATATATATTTTTTGTTAATAATCATAATATAAATAGAGTATAAAAAATCATTCAATAATTTTATCTTGTTATTATTATAACTATGATATTAAATTCATGATTAATTTAGTTTGATACAAATTTAATTTGTTTACATATACAGAGTGAATCGAAAGTCTTATCGAAGTTATAAAAATTTATTACAAAACAACCACAGTCGACTCTCGATAATTCGAATGAAGACATGAAACTTCGAACTATCAAAAGGGTAGGGAAGAACTCCCAAAATACATGAAGATAATTTTTTTCTAACATATTTAAATTTGAAACTATATAATAAAGCAGAAATTGCACATACTTATAAAAGTATTTTAAATGAATTTTAAAAAACACACACACATATTATACAGTATAAATATTATACAAAAATTAAAAAAGTCCTGTATTAAAAGAATACATTTATATATTAAAGCCAGCTATTAAAAGAATATATACCATGCATAAATTTTTTTGATGAAAAAATATATTATCTTTATCTTTTTTTATAGCATTCAATCTAACTTTGTCAATAGATTTTTCTAGAATAAATGAAGCTTGAAAAATGTCCGCATCAACATGATTTTGAATGAAAAAGTTGCGTAGTTTGCTTAGTGACACTTAAATCTTCTGTCAGAGTTATTGGAGTCAACTCCAATGGTCATCAAAGGGACTTCATTACCTGGGAGACAAGCAGAAACAATACAACACAAAATATGTAAGGTCCAACCTGTTTGCTACAGGATTCTACATGATAGTGAGTGTTTGAATCATCCAGTTTTATAAGATCACTTCGAATAATCACGTATTCTATTCCTGCCAGCCACGAATTTTACTTCGAAATATTGAGTGTGCCAAAACGTATTGTTTTAGTTCGAGATATCAAGAGTTTTTCTAGGGGCTGAGCTTGTACTTCGAGTTAGCGAAGGGTTCGTATTATCGAAGGTTTTAATTATCGAGAATTGGCTGTATTTAATAAAATCATGCAACTTTTGTATCATTGTATAAATAAGTTTTAGTAGTTTTTTGTGCAGTGTATAGCACGAATGCTCTTTTAAGAGTTACTCGGGGCTGGGGAGGGTAAATTTTTGTAAGGAAGGCAACATAGCCTTTTTTTTTTTGTCGAAACGGCGTGGGATTAAGAGAAAGCCCAATCTGTGCCTTGGGTTCATGGAATAAAATCACCCAATAAAGTTCAGCGCAAATTTTGACGTTGTTTTAGAAGCAAACGTCCTGGTGCAAAATCAATAAAGCAATGATATGAAACATTTAAAGAAATAGGCGTTAATGATGCTCCTATAAGTAGCAGACCTGGAGTGAGTGTAGCAATTGTTGAACATGTTCAGCAATCGTTTCAAAGGAGTCCTACAAAATCAACTTGTGAAGCATCACAACTTAAGATAAACGACTCGTTGCGACAACTTTTTTTTTTAAAAAAAAGGAGTATGGGGATTTTTTTGTTATTTTCAAATTTGTTTAATGCATTTTAAAAAAATGTGCTGAAATTAAGAAGAGAAAAAGAAATTATTATTACTAAAATGGGAAAAAATAGGTAAAAATTGACAAAAAATAGCATAAACGTGGTTCATTCTGTACCAAACGTTTATGAACAAATTTTCAATTTTTTCAAACTAATGTGTTGCTATATTATTCATTTTTAAATGACCTCAGGATAAGAGATATTTTATTTTTTACAAAATAGAGCACTTTATTTCAGTTACTATATGAAATTGCTTAGAAAAACAGTGATTATATTCGCATAAGGGACTGTAATTCATATAATAAAACAGTGATTGAAAAATCTGAAGGTTAAAACAATTCTATTATTATACAGAACTTACAGAAAAAATTCAGTTGATTATGCTCAAAACTTTTTAGAAATCGCTGTCCTCGTTTGAGCATTTTCAAAAAAAAAAAACTATTTTCCAGTAAAACGCGTTTTAAAGTATGACACATTGATTAAAGTAATGGCATCTACTTTTACTAAAACACTTGTAGTTTTTGTTCTAGTGAACGGGAAATGATAAACTTGTTTTTATAAAGCTAATAAGATGGCCCATAAAATAAAATCATTAGAAAAACTTGTCAATGTTTGGCAAAATTCACAATTTTAGGTTGTCGGATATCTTAAATATAGCAAACAAGTTTGGCAAAATCCTTCGCAAAAGGCTTAGGTTGCATGCTTATAAAGTGCAAGACATGTAAAAGAACACTTAGTGGGAACAGGAATACCGCTTACAGATTCTCCAAGCTACAAAGGAGGGGGCTGAGGTAAATGGTCTTTCAAAAATTCATATCAGTACTTAAAATATATACAAAAAAACATGTTTAATTATAATAATCTTAGCGCAATAAATATTTATAATTAGGACAAAACTTTTGGTTCACCCCGTATATCATAATGCAGTTTTTAAATAACTTTCCAAGTATTTGGAGCAAGCCTCATTTTTCATCAAATGAAACAGCTATTCAGAGAAATAAATTGATTTTGAATAAAAAATTCAAAATTATATATTGTGTATTTTTTTAAAATGCTTTGTCGATTAAGTGTGAATTTTATGAATCTATAACGTATCATCTGTCTGGAATGTAACAGTTTTGATCATTTCTAAAGCACTTGTAGCTATATGTTTCCTTCAGACTACATAAAAGATAAATAACCAATTTATTTTGTAGGTTTTCCTTCATTATTTCTTACAGGGAATATCGATCTTGAAGTTAAGAAACTGGATTTTGCTGCCTTCATTTATTTTATGCGAAGTCTGAAGACACAATTTATACAGTAAATTAGCTAGTGAGATTTATATTTCGACTTAGTTAATAAGTGAAAATAGGGATCTATATAAATATTTTTAAATTTTATCAATTCAAATTTTTTAAATTCAAAAGAATATATTTTAGCATGATTATTTTTAAGTATTAATAAACTGAAATTAAAAGGGAATCATGTGTGATTTTAGAAGGTTTAGCATAAAATAAGATAAAAAAAACACAATCATTCCCCACTTTCTAAAAGAATTTTTTTATAATTTTTATCAGAATACGGAAAATTTCTGCAAATGATATGACTTTTTATATAAATTTAAATCTATTTTCAGTTTTTTATTTTTGCATATAATTTTTTCTTAAAAAACAAAAAAACCATGTAAGTATTTTAATCTCAATATCGCTAATTTTTGACTTAATTTTTTTTTTATAAAAAAATGCTTTATTTGCGTACAGTAATAAAAATATTCGATACATTATGATTTTCTTTAAAGCACTCGAAAATATCTCATTTTCTTTGCATTTTAGATGGAAATAGTTATTCCTAAACTTAAATGACTTCCAATTTGATACATCTAAAAAAAGTTGTAAAGTTATTTTTTCAGAATTAACCGTTATGAAAAGTACAACGCTTGTAAAATACTTTGGCAGTAAAAATTTTATTGTCTTGCTAAAATTCATAGGTTTTTATTTCACATTCTGAAAATAATTTTAAGAAACAAGTAAGGTAATTAAATATTGTACATTCATAAAAGAAATAATTTCAAACTCTTGTTACTCAAAATATTTTTAATGCCAAATGTTCTCGCATCTTTCGCATGGTGACGCACTTGCTAAATTTTAGAATTTTTAAAAAACACATTGTTTTTTAATCGTTGTAATAGTCACATTCATTTAATTTACATACATCAAACAAAATTCTAGTTCTCATAAGTTAACCATTTCCTTGCTTCATTACAACATTAATAACATGACACACACTGAAGTTACTCGGTTCCACGAACAAATTAAATCAAGAAAACAACATCTGTTAAAACAAGGATGAATAATCCAGTACTAACAGATAATGTGAGTCTTAGTAACCTTCTGCTTCAGGGTATTCTTGTAGAAAATAGATGTGTAAAGCTCTAAGATAAAGTATGATTGATACTCATATATCTGACATTTTAATGGGTTGCATCATAACTAAAATAACTGGTTGCCATCTCGTAGTTATAAAACTATTTATCATTCACATTTATGTCTATAAGTTCATAGGTAAAGTCTAAGTAAAACTTATTGTAAAACTACTTATTTCCTTATAAAACAATAATTATATATATTTATTCTACTGAATAATAAAATAATACAAGTTGCCAAACCTAGAATTTATCACCCATACCGTATTAAAATATATTTCCAGGAGTTTAAAATGTATTATTATTAAATATAATAATACCTTTTTCTCTCTGAAAAAAATAAATGTTGTTATTTTTCGAAATATTGTGGAGCTCATTAAAGTTTAATAAATATTAGATGCTAAAAAAATACAATTGAATTGCGATATTTTGTATGCAAAGATTTTTTCTTACACTAAAGCACAGAAAATAATTTATTGCATGGAATATATTAATGTTAGTAAATATTCATCATTCTAAGAATTTTTGCTTCAATATGATTCTTTCCTTATGTATTTCATTACGTCTCTTACTATGGTGTAAGATTATAAAAGCTTGCTTTTGTTTCATTCTTGATCAAACATAATAAGAATTTAATAAGGATTGTTACATTTGAAGTATGCATTAAAATATACCTTAAGTTTAATATATGGAACCATAAATAATTAAAACAACTACGTTTAAATAAATATAATTTAAATATTAACAAGAAAATTTTTATTTTTATTGTTGTTACTTGGAATGGGAGAATTGTATGCTTAATGTTATCAAAATGAACATTATTTGAAGAATATTTGAAAGAAAAATCACGTTCATTATAAAATTCATGCAAATATTATATTCTCTCAAAACTATACGTAAGTTTTCAGTACAAAGAAAAAATTCATTATTTTCATATTTTCAAGAAACATAGCATTAAAAGATTAGGTATAATATTACTGAATAGCAATAAAGGAATAGATTTCACACTTTTGTAAAAAGTTTAAATATATTTTTCGATTAAGTTAAATATTTTCCTTTTTATTTTTAAATTTCAATAAAGTTCATGTGGTTTTTAAAAATTAATTTAAAAGATTAATTTCCTAATTATTTTTATTTTTAGGAATTATTAGACTTTGCGTCTTACTTTAGCATATTTAATCAGGAAAAGTAAAGAGCTTAAATATTAAATAAAATTTCTTTATTCCAATTATTTTATGCGTAAATTTTAAGGTAAATGTCTCCCTAAAGACTTTTAATTAAAATAAAAGATTCATTTTATATCTACTATTGTAATTTTTGAATAAGACTTAAAATATTTTTTTTTATTTAATAGTACCTTATTTAATAGGAATTCACCTTTTAAAATATTCGAAACAAGCTTTTTCAACTGTGCAGTACGTTTGGGGTGGATTATATACTTATAAGATTACAAGCATATCCATACACGAATTCAGGTATTTAATAATACAATACTATTATTAATTATTAATATGTAATGATGGTCACGACCACCTATATTTTGAAGACTTGGACACGATCCCTGTATCTTTGAAATCTATACATGAACCACGTAAACTTTGAAGTGAAATGTTTCAAATTAAGTTTAATTTTTAATGTAATCACTGTTGTCTTAATAACTTCCTCTTCACTTGACCATGATTCAAAATTACGAGGTCCGTCGCCAAATGCCTTCGTGTAGCTGAACAGTGTGACGTTAATATTCACACATTCATTCTTAATAACTCTGTATTAAACTCTCCATGACATAAGAGGCGTTCTCAAACCACCAGCCGAAAAATATAAGTAGAGTTTTGGTGTTCGGCCGTGTTGCAATATACTGTAATACATTTTAATTTAAACCAAATAATAAAGAATTATTGTATTTAAAAAGATTTTGTATTGAACTCAACTCGAATCGACCAAAACTGGTTCATCAACAGATGTCCAGCTCTCTAACACACATTTCTTACAAAATTACTGTGTTTTATAGATATATAAATTTAAAATTGTGTGACTTGAATAAAGTAGGCTTACTTGATCATTATCCAAAAATATTGAAAATATATTAAATCAACTAAATAATAGATTATTTTTTCATCTTTTAGTTAATTCACAACAAATATTTATATTATTACACGATAATATAAAGGGGATCATATATTTAGAAGATGTGTAATAAAGTAATGTCATCATCGTCGGAATATTTGGTATCAAAGTAGATTTTCTCTTGTTTTACTAGAAACCAGAAAAACAGGGGCTGTATCAAATGTGGTATTATTCAATTCTAAATGTAAATTCCATTTTGTATTAAAAATTCTCAAAAGTCCCTTTTTCCTTAAGCAGAAATATTATTTCCTATTATTTAATTATTTAAAATTTATATGACAATGGAAGTGTTAATGATGCCTCGGGAAACAGCACTAACCAACTAACAAGAACCACTCGTTCGAGAATGTTCTGCAATAGTAGGCTTCTAGCATTTCTTAACTTTGACTTAATAATTCAATTAAAATCAAGGAAACAAGGGTTTGTTTTGTTCAGACATTGAAAAAAGTTATAATTTACATACTAATATACTTGATTTGTCTTATTTAAGAGTAGATGAATTGAACAGAATTCATATAAATACCTTAGTAAAATATTATAAAGAAATTAATATAAATTATGAAAATTTTTCTGTTTGAATTTTTGTAAAACGTATTATCTATTTTTGATATGTACTTTTATTTGTTGCATTTGAATGAAAACACAAGTTCAAAAACATTTATTTTCTTAAACAAATTAAATATATATTAAAATTATAGTATAGTTTATTGACGAAGCACAAAATCCTTTTAATTCAGCAACAAATGGTATATTTAAAATAAAGTTATTTTAGTCAATTGATAGAGATGCCACACATATAAGAATTTTGATATTTATAAAATAAAAATATTGTCATCTCATCTAATATCTACTACTTCTACTTTTATTATTATTATTATTTATTATAATAATAATAAACTGCAATCTCTAGATTGAAAAGTGGCCACATAAAGAGTCTTTCCTTTTGTGGAGGCAGAAAAACTTTTGCTCTTTGCACCAAGTGCAAGACTCAGCAAGCCTCTCCAGATCACATTTTGGACTGCTTGGGACTTTCGAGGGTGGACCCTTTTTCCTCTCCCCTCCTGGTATTGGACTTCTTAAGAGTCAATGGTCTTTTGTTCTTGTCTGACTCCGTCAGACAGACTGAGGATTAGCCACAACAACAACAAATAGGAAATCGCCCTGGTGCTACTTTACTTGGGACAGGCAGTAGGCCAGATGAAACTACTCTTGATAGACTACGAAGTGAACATACTCGAGCTCAACGGCATGTGGATGGTCTTAAAGTTTACCCTCCTGTCCGAAATGCAATGTGAACCAAGCCGCTCCTGCCACACCTTTGCTTGTAGTGGATGCCATAAGAGCCAGCTGTTCTCAAGTCCAACTACAGTTCTTGTTTTCTAAAAAAAGGCACGGGTTCATGGACTTGATCTAGATGTTTCTGTCGGTCAAGTGGGATAAGAAACAACACAACAACAACTTCTACATTTTGCTTTGTATAGAAAATTAATTCGTCGTGGTACTGATGTAATAAACTTCTAATAAGTCTTTACAGTGATTTCAGACCCTGTGTTATGAAGTGATATTTCTAGTTTTATACATTTGTTGGAAGGTTGTTCGACTCTCTTAAACGCCTTTCAAGTTCATCCCACGGATTTTCGATTACAGTAATGTCTAAAATTTTTCATGATCATTTCAGATGATGAAATACACCATGGTTATGGATAAATCAGGTATGTACGGTTTGGGCGAGATGGGGAGTAGCATTGTCATCCTGGTATATTCCGTCACCATCTGGAAAGTAATCTTTCATTAATAGTATAGCAACATTTTCTAGATGAGATAAGTACTCATTTCCAGTTCTGTTACCCTTTTATAGTGATAAGGGTACCGATCCCATTCCAACCAAAAGCTCCCTTGATCATAAATCCTTTATGTCCAGTCTGCACGACTGATAGTATGAAATCTGAAAGAAGAGCTTCTTATGCTGTTTTCGACGAATTCTTTGTCTGTCATCATTTGCAAAAAGTGTAAAATGGCTCTCCTCGGTCCATACAGCTTTTTTCCACATTTCTAAGTCCCAAATTTTATATTCTTTATCCCAACCATAATTTTTTTCCGATTTAAAGCTAACAAATAAGCTTTCGTGTCGGTCGTCAATTTTCGATTCCAAGAAATTTAAGTTATCTTCGTATTGTTCTGTGAGAGATCTTTGTTTCCGAGTTTAAATGGAAATCCTTTGTAATTTGTAGAGTTGTTAATCGTCTGCTTTCCCTAGTTTTCTTCGAAATCCGATTCAATTTCCTAACATCATGTTTTGTCATTTTCCTGGATATACGCCCCCTAGATGATGAAGCTTTTGTGCTACCTTAGTAAAATATGCTTTATATATGCTTAAGACACTTCTGTTCGATATTCTAAGTTCTTTTGAAATTTCAGATAATTTCATTATTTCGCATTGAAGGAATTTCACCTTTTTTTAAAAATTCACTAAAAGCTTTTGTTAATGGCATCATAGAACAAAAGAAATTAGTTTTATAAGCCTACATCAATCTTAACTTTAAATGATAAAGTCGATTACTTTGGCAAGAACTTTGTCTTAGAATTTATTGAATGTTTTCTATAGCTTCAATTTAAGGAAGAATAAAAATAAAAATAAGAGGTAGTCGACAAGTCATTTGGCCACTATGTTTATAAAAGTAGAGCAACCATTTCTTAATTATTGTTTCAAACTTAGAAAACTTATTATTAATCCAAATAAAGGTCAAAATTTTCAAAACCATTCAAACAATAATTAAGGCTGTGCTTCCTACTCACTGTTCATCTCTCTGATTTTTGAATCATATTGATAAATCCAAGATTCATCCATAATTATCAAACAAGGAAAAATATATCCTTTGCCTTGTACCAAAAAATTCAATATCTCCCTTGAGAAATTGCGTAAGGTTTTGTTTCGGAAAAGGTGTCTGTTTAATTATGGAATCCAAGTTACTGACAAGTAACAAGTGCATTTC
>BMAO01024158.1:0-33639 GCA_019973975.1 Trichonephila clavata
AATGATTTTTATGTATCAATTTGTAAAGAAGCGATATGTGGGGTAAGATTTGTGTTTAAAAAATAAAAAAAATAAAAAATGGAATGAAACTAAATATTTGTGTCTTTTATTTTTTTTCTATTATATTCTTTTATTTTTCCCTAAAAAAATTAATATTTTTTTTTCTATGATAAATTTTTTTTTCTCAAAAAAATTAATATAATTTTTATAATAATTTTCCCCTCAAAAAATTAATATTTTTTCTATGATAAAATATTTTTGTTCCCTAAAAAAATTAATATTTTTTTTTTCTATGATAAATTTCTTTTTCTCAAAAAATTAATATAATTTTATTTAATTATCATCTATTTGAAACTTTTAAATTTTATTAAATAAGTATATTTTCACCTGCAAAAGAAAACTGTTCAAATCATAAAGAGACATTTTTTTTTAAATCAAATGATTATCATTTATTTCAAAGTTTCAACCATGCATTTCTGCGAGCATACATTATTGGTTTTTGATAATTTTGTTATTCTTATACAATTTTTTATTTACATCTAGATGTTTCGGTAAATTTACATCATTCAAAGCACTTAAAAATACATATCTTCCTTCAGGTGCCGATTTTCGGTTCCGTAGAAAATCATTTACGAGGAATACAATATTACTTCCTGGAATAACAGTATTTTTGTAAATAATTTCACCATCAGAATTCCAACTGAAAGATTCTTGAAGCTTTAAAAACTGGAAAATATCTTTTGCTTTTTCTTTATACCTAGGTGGAACAATTCTAAAAATTTTATCCTCTAACACTCCTTTTCTGTCTTCACATTCTGCCCTTTCTCTGTCTTCACTATTGAACCTTTTAGATTTTCGTTTAATGATTCCATTTCTTGATTTTCCGATACAGATGTTTCAGTTGGAATTGATTCGGACTCTTTTCGATTTTCAACAGAAAAATGTGTATATTTTTGTAAAACTTGTAGATAGAGTATTGCTTTTTCTTCTTCAGTTAAATCCTTATTATGGAGAATGTTTTTCATACGTTGATCAAGTTCCGATAAGTGTTCCGCTACTTGAGCTCTTTCTTCGGGTACCAGTACAAATTTTTTGCTAAATTCCATTTTGAATTAAAGAGCTGATAACGGAAATAGCTGCTGGTAATAAAATAGATAGGAATCCTTCTCCTTTTTGAATTAAAATTTTCTTTTTCTCGTAAAGAGGTGTTTTTTTGTTAGAAAGCTTTCTTAAGCTTTCTTTATAGGGAGATAAGCGATTTTTTTAATTTTAGTCAACGATATGTTACCACATAAAACATTCAGCACGCACTCACACAAAGTTTTTATTTCTTTCTTTGAACACTTTTTCAAAATAGATTTTGAGTTTTTTGTTTAGAAATTAATTTTAAGAGCTCTAAAGTTTGTTCAGAACACACTGGCATCTTGCGAACTAATGAATATTCATCTAACAATTTGAATCTATTTATTTGTTTCAAAGTAATGGGTTATCGAGGTTGATATACATAAAAAACATCTCCAGGAAACATACCTGTGCGCACACGCAAGGATTCATCAGTTTCAGGTTTTAAATCAATAAGTAAGTATCCGTACGGCTTTGATGTGGTATCTGTGTAACATTCTTGAAAAAATTTCACTTTACGAGGATATAATTGGCGCCCTAAATGTGTAATTTGGGATTGATCTCTTCGATTCTTAAATAATACAAGATAATGAGCGTTTAAGGAAATTTCTCTAATTTCTTTCCCTTTATGAAAAATATTCTGTACCACAAAAATTATACTCAAATTTCTGTGATGTGAATATTTTACAAATAATTTTGTTAATTGGGGATCATTCCCTAACTCGCCCATAAGATCATCTATAACAATTAACGCATCCGAATACTGGTGCACATTAGATGGAATACCTTCATGAAAGGAAATATTCGACATTTCTTCATATAACTTTTGATAAACCCCATAACACCAAACTATATTTTAGGAAAAGGTTTAATCATTTTATTTTCAATTAATTTTTTAACGAACTGACTTTTACCGCTACCAGATGGTCCAGCCAAGATTAAAGTAAATGGATGAACCAATTTGAGAGAATCCATGATTAAACTAAATAATTTTTATCAATGCTGCTGCTATTTATACTACGAGACAGTTAATTCTATAAATTTTATTTTGCGTGATAACAAAAAGAAAATTCATAAATTCTTTTCCCTGTCCATAATCATATTATGTTGTATCCTGCATTTTCAAGTTTTGATTCATTATCAGATAAAAGTGAGACCATTCAGTACAATATTTTCTCATAGTATTGTGACAAGGTAGCATTGATCCCCTATTCATGCCTAGTTTGATGGATTAGAGCAGCTTGGAGGCAAAACACGTGGTTTTCATTGTTTCGTCTCGACGTCAGTGGGTCTGTGGTTTGAATGGGCAGGACGAAACCCCCCTGCTGATCTATTCACATACCCTGTCTGACTTTGTAGACTGACGCCTCGGAAAACGGCGGGTGGTAAGGGGTCGGAGCGTGACGTGTGCAGATTTCCACTGCGCCAACCAATGAGAAGTGATGAGGGGCGTGTACTATCCACCCCCAGGAGTTTAAAAGGAGACCAGACCACGTTGATAACATGTTTCAAATAGCCCATTCGCTCCGTCGAATATATGTACAGTGCCTGATCGTCACAGAGTAGCAGAACACAAAATTTGTTTGAAGATTTAGTAGTGAGTAGCAACGTTCTAAAATTTCTACGGCTTCATTATGTCTACTTGCAATATTTGTGGAAAAAACTTCGTTCGGCAAGGTGATTTAAAACGACACATTGACTCTGTGCATTCAACAGAGAAAATTGTATGTGAGTTTTGTGATACATCCTTTACCCGTAAAGACAACTTATTGAATCATTTGAAAAATAAAAGCTGCGAAAGAAAGTTGGAGAATGAAGCGGGAAAAAGAAAGAGAGTGGATTTGTCTGTTTCAAATAGGAAAAAGAAAACACAGTTGTCCACATCTGCTGAAAACTCTACGGCTGTTCCTGAAAACTCTACGACTTCCCCAGAACATTCTGATGCAGTTCCTGAAACCTTTACGGCCGTTCCTGAAAATTCTACAGCTGTCCCAGAACATTCTGCTGCTGTTCCTGAAAATATCTCCTTACCACCAAAAGAGAGCGAGAGTGCTTTTCAAAAAGCTTATAAAACATTTGATCTCCATAATAACGATAGTTCACTGGGGATAAAAGAGTTTCTACTCTTGAGAAAAGAAGAGACACTCTTAATTTTTCACAATGAACTCAAAACTTACAAATCCTTGAAAGTGAGTAAATGGGTTCATTGCATTTACTCGAAAGCGACAGATGCCGGAAAAATGATAAAAAACGTTGAATTTAAAACGCCGAATAATGAAGTATTACAAGGAACTAATCTCGCCAGCCTTTATGACAACATGTCTGAGAAAATAGTGAAAGAAAGTGAGGATTTCGAGGGTAAAGACTCGGGCTGGACACTGGACGAAATCTTAAGACTCGAAGTCCGCACAAACCGTTATTCTCCATTCAGAGGTTCATCATCCTTCATCGAGGTGCCGAAGCAGATCGCTGAAACTAAGGCAATCATCAATGTCATCAATAATGAGGACTCTCAGTGCTTCATGTGGTCTATTCTCGCAGCTCTTTACCCCAACACCAGCAACCTCAACAAAACGTCAAGTTATGTCCCCACATAAATAAGTTGAACTTTGATGGAATATCTTTCCAACACCGCTTAACGAGGTGAAAAAATTTTCAAAAATGAACGATATAGGAATAAATATTTATTCTTTTGAAGAAGATTTAAAAATATTTCCTCTCCTCATCAGTGATATAGTGTGTGATAAACATATAGATTTGCTTTACGTAAAAAATGGAGAGTTTGGACATTATTGTTTCATTAAAAGCTTATCTCGACTTGTTTCGAAACAACTCTCAAAACATCAACATAAAACATTTATATGTAAAAGATGTTTAAGTGCTTTGCAAACAGAATACAAACTTCTTCAGCACAATGAGATGTGTATACATAAAAGTCCTGCAAGAGTAGTAATGCCGTCAGAAACAAGTAAGTTTTTAAAATTTAAAAATTTTCAACATTGTTTAAAAATACCCTTTGTTGTATATGCGGATTTCGAGTGTGTAACTAGGAAAACTGATACTTGTGGTCCTAATCCAAACTTTTCATTTACTAATATTTATGAAAAACATGTCCCGATAGGTTTTTGTTATTTTATCAGTTATCAAGGGGGGTATTATAAAGATCCAGTAGTATATAGAGGTATTGATGCCCCAAAATTTTTATTGAAAAGTTAGAAAAAGATGCAATAGAAATGGATAATATTTATAAAAAACCAAAACCATTATTACCTCTTACTGAATCAGAAAAGCAATTGTATGATAATGCTAAAAATTGTTATGTTTGTGATCAAACCTTTCGCGAAAACAATATCAAGGTTAGGGATCATAACCATGTGACTCAAAAATTTAATGGCCCTTGTTGTAATAGTTGTAATTTAGCAATGAAAACCCCTAAATTTTTGCCTGTTTTCTTCCATAATCTTTCTGGGTATGACGCCCATATTTTTATTAAGGAGTTAGGATATGATAAAAAACAAATTAATTTAATTCCGAACACCGAAGAAAAATATATTTCCTTCAGTAAAAATATTTCAAATGATTTTCAGTTAAGGTTTTTAGATTCTTTCAAATTCATGTCTTCTAGTTTGGAAAATTTGATAAAAACACTAAAAAAAGATGAATTTAAATATATGAAACATTATTTTGATTCAGAAAAAATAGATTTACTTTTAAGAAAAGGAGTTTTTCCGTATGATTATTTTGATAGTTTTGAAAAGTGTAAAGATTCTTGTTTACCACCTATTAGCAAATTTTACAATAAACTAAATGAGGAGCCTATAAGTGTAGAGGATTATAATCATGCATGTAAAGTATTTAATGAATTTCATTTAAATAATCTTGGTGAATACTGTGATCTATATGTAAAAACAGATGTCCTATTGTTAACAGATCTCTTTGAAAACTTTCGGAAAATATGCATGCAAACTTATAAACTTGACCCCTGTTGGTATTTTACCACCCCAGCTTTATCATGGGATGCTATGTTATTACATACTAAAGTAGCTATCGAACTGTTCACTGATTACGACATGCTTCTTTTTATAGAAAAGGGTGTAAGAGGAGGTATAAGTCAGTGCTGCAATCGTTATGCTATAGCTAACAACAAATATATGTCTAATTTTAACCCAGATGATGAGATAAAATATTTAATGTACCTTGACGCAAATAATTTGTACGGTTATGCAATGAGTAAATATCTACCCTTAAAAGATTTTGTTTGGAGTGATAACAATTTAACTGAACAGGATATTTTAAATTTATCAGATGAATCCGATGTAGGTTACATCTTGGAAGTAGATCTTGAATATCCCTCCGATTTGCATGACAAACATTCAGACTTTCCCCTTGCCCCTGAAAATAAGCCCCCACCTAATTGTAAAGAACCTAGACTTTTAACTACTTTGGAACCCAAAACAAAATATGTTCTCCATTATTCTAATTTAAAGCTATATTTAAAATTAGGGTTAGTCTTGAAAAAAACTCATCGAGTTTTAAAATTCTTTCAATCTCCTTGGCTTAAAAATTACATAGATTATAATACTAAATTAGGAACTAAAGCTGTAAATGACTTTCAGAAGGATTATTACAAACTAATGAATAACAGCATATTCGGGAAAACGATGGAAAATGTAAGAAGAAGAGTAGATATACGTTTATGCTCAACAGAAGAGCAGGCTCGAAAGTTAATAGCGAAATCAAATTTTAATCGACGCACAATATTTTCTGAAAACTTAATGGCCGTCCATCTAAAAAAAACCCAAATCAAATTTTTGAAACCAATACAGGTAGGAATGGTAATTTTAGACTTATCAAAAGTTCTAATGTATTCTTTTCACTATGAGTACATGAAGCACCGTTACGACTCGAAAGTAAGGCTCATGTATACAGACACCGATTCCTTTATCTATGAAATAAAAACTGATGATTTTTACAGTGACATGAAAATGATATTAACTTATATGATACTTCAGATTATGATAAAAACAACATTTACAATTTACCTCTAGTGAACAAAAAAGTCATCGGGAAAATGAAGGATGAAAACAAGGGAAATATTATGACAGAATATGTAGGATTAAAATCGAAAATGTATGCCTACAAAACAAACCATAAGATTGAAAAGCGGTTAAAAGGAATTAAAAAACAAACTATAAAAAATAAAATAACATTTGAGGACTACAAAGCCTGTCTTTTTAATCAAAAATTAAAATATGTTGACATGAACTTAATTAGATCCAAATTTCATTCAATACACTCCATAAAGCAAAACAAACTTGCTCTGTCCTATAAAGATGACAAAAGGTTTATTAATGATGATGGCATTACTACGCTTGCCCATGGACATTGGTCATTGATGAATTTAGACCTATTCGATGAGCAGTAAGACATAAAATCCAATGATGACACAATAATGTGATTTTTGTAATGTAAATAAAAGATTGTAATGTGAAATGGAATGCTGCTTTTGTAAATAAACAACTTACTTTGTATCTTTTTGTGTAATCCTTATACTGAAATCAATTTTATAATTTGTTGTTCTCCTGTAATGTATATATATATATATATATATATATATATATATATATATATATATATATATACAATTGTAATGTAAAACGCAATACAAGATGTTGATTTCTGAATAAACAATTTACTTTGTATCTTTGCTGTGTATGTGTAATCATTATACCGAATTAAAATTTACAATTTGTTATTAAAGCAATGTATAATAAATATTTTTTTTATTTCTATTCAATTAAAAAAATATTTTAACTAAATGGTTATTGCAATGAATAGTTATACAATTTATACTCTTTTGAAAAAGCAAAGAGTTTGCTTTAAACACATAAACATAAATTTTTCCTTTCTTTTATACAAAATATATTTAAAATATGTCTTATGCTTAACATACTAAGATAATTTGTTTGAAAGATGTATACTGATATTTATCTTTTAAAATGAAACTATTTCAACATAAATTAAACTAGAAAGCAGTATGAATAAAATTAACAATATAACCATATTTATAAAAAAAAATTATTCTTTTTGCTTCAGATTTATAAAAATAAACTTTTTTAAAGCCAACAATGTATCCATCTTCTAAGCATTGAGATAATTTCTGACGTAGAATTCAGTCGCCGTCTTGTAGAATCAAGATCAGACAAGCTAAGACAAGTTCAATCGTAAACCGTTCACACGCTGATTACGAGTATTCTACGTCACATTTTTACTGTGTATGTGTAATCATTATACCGAATTAAAATTTACAAATTATTAAAATAATATAAATGAAATATTTTTTTTATTTCATTTTAATTAAGAAAATGTCGCCATCTGCTTCGCCTGCAAAATTAAATTCATGAGATTATAAACCTAAGTTTTCTTCAGGTCTGCATGCTTCATAGGACAATGGTTAGCGTAACTGAAAAACTATTGTCCTATGGAGACATTTTGTTCTGGGGCTGTGAGTTTGAATCTGGATTTATTATTTTTTTTTTATTTGAGCGTTATTTTTTCAATCATTTTAAAATCTAATAATTAGTGTATAGTTTAACCAATAGGTGGCGCCATGAGCACTTTAAACATTTCAATAAACTTTTTTTACACATTTAAAAAACAACTCAACTTAGCAGCAGGAGGAAAACAACTCAACAGCAGGTGAAAACAACTCAACTCCCCCTATCAACTCGAAAACCAAAACCATAGCAGGAGGGAAACAACTCAACTCCACGCAGCATCCACAGGAGGAAAACAACTCCGCGCCTGCGCCTGCGCCTTTGCCGCGCCTGCGCGCCTTTACCGCAGAATCGGCTTTTCTTACCTACTACAATTCCTTATTGAATAATTAAAATACTACCCTTTACTTATCCATTTTCAATGAGGAATTTTCGTTGACAATTAATAATTAAGTAAATACATAAATCATTTAAATAATCAAGGTGAACTTTTCAAATTTGTATTGATGTCAAAAAAAAAATCTTTTTTTTATAGCTCTGTATTAAACCAGTTGTTAGTGATAAATAAGGTTTTCTTAGAAATTTCGATTATTCTTCTATTTTCAAATAATAACGGCAGAATTTTTAAATAATAGAAATAAAAATAGAGAAAATAATACAAATTCTTAATCTCATTCAGAATTTATAAAAAGAATGTCATATAACGTAATTTTAATGAGAAAAAACATCCAAAACAGAATTGAAGTTATTTTTCGTAATAATAAAAACAAGATACTCTGTTTATAAAATAAATTAAAATTCATTCTAATGATTTTAATTTATCTAACTCAATATAACCATGAATCATTAATGCATATATAAAAAATTTCGTAAAATAATTAAGATTCGAATTTAAAAACACTATTTGTTAGTCATGTTGTCGTAAGAAATTTCATTAGGTTCATTTCTTCGTAAAAATTGGTTTGTTCAATTTGAGTGTTGGATTGTAGCATACAATCAAACATTTTGTTTGAAGAGTGGTTATAAATATTTCCAGATTTGTTCTTGTAGTTATTGTTGGAATGAACGAGGAAGAAGCTGCTGAAGTCAGAAAGTATTTCCAATTAATATTATTTTAATCATTATTTTTAAAATGGTTTTTAAAAAAACAATATTGACTGGAATAGTGAATTGTTTAGTCTTTCGGTGGTAGTATATATATACCTGTATAAAATAAAAGACATTTAGTTACCTTAATTATTTGCCTTGTTCATTATAAAAAAATACCTAGTATGTAATACTTAAAATTTAACACACTTATTATACGTGGGAGTTTTAAAAAACAGTTAATATTAATTACTTATTAATAACTTAAATTTTAAACACTAATGTATTATTGGAAGTAATTAAAAATTAGAATTAGCTTAGTACCATATGATTTGTTATTAATTATAGACATATTTAAAATAAGAATATTTTTTTATTATTACCGTAAAATCCGGTGTATAACGCGCACTTTTAACACAAAAAAAAATAAGATTGAAACCTAAGGGTGGGCGTTATACGCTGGGTACAAACAGATAGCTTTAAAAATAACAAAAGATATGAGAATAAAAATTTTTTTACTTCTACATGTATCGAAATATTATTTATTTAAAAGAAATGACTTGCCTTATGAACTAAAAGAGCTGTAGTTCATGAAGTATACTATTTTTTCAAAAGTCTGGGATAATATCTCGAATAAATGACTTCAAAACATAAGAACAATGTTTACTGAATTTTAATATTTCTTTGTAAAAAAAGGGGGTGTGCGTGATATGGCGAATATACCTAAAAATTAAAAAAATTCAGCTTTAAAGTATAGGTGCATTTTGTACACCGATTTTACGGTAAATAAAAAATCCTTTTTTAAAAAAGGAGTAAGAAACATTTAATTAATATTATTTAATTTATTTCCTTTCTTTTTTTAAGAAAGGAAATGTTTTTCGCTTTATAAATTTAGTTTCCTTTATTTTGTGCAGTCGTTCTAAAATAATTTTACAGCTTCTAGATTCAATATTAAATTCAATTTACCCTTTGATTATCTTTAAAATCTGATATGCAATCAAATGCGTTGAGGTTCAAAGTTCTTATGTCGGCATGTGGAATGGGTGGGATGCCAGCTCAAGTGTCATTCTCGTCATTTTACAAGATTACGAGGCTTGTGTAGCTCATGAGTGTAATGCTAATAAATAATCAATCAATCGATAAAGGTTATAAAAGTTTGCTCTTTTGTTATCATTGAAAGTCTCAAATGCTTTAGTTATGGTTAAAAGTTTTTAAGGAAGTTAAAAAATTAATAAACATCTGCGTCAAATTTAAAAACTTGATACAAGCACATTTAAAATAAAAGGATTCTAAATGTTTTTTTAGAAGAGTATTAACCTGTAATTATATGGTTTGTTTGTGCGTGTGTGTGTAGAGGATTCTCTGTCTTTAAAGGAGTTTATTGCTAAAATCTTTCTTCTAATGAAGCTGTGGATATTAGGATATTAACTTAGTCGTAGGAAGCTCAAGAATTGTTAATTATTAACTGTCACGGCCCCTTTCCACTATCAACAACTCTCAAATCACGCTTGTTATTTCAATTAATATAATCATTTCATTAATATCAAGGGTGTAGCTACTGCCGTATGAAAAGTAGGATCAAAATTGAAAAATCTTTCTTTCTTTTTTTTTTCAAATAAAAAGTAAAATTCTTTTAAAAAATTCTTCCTGTATAAAATCTGTTCCATAACCCAACCTCGTTTTTATCTTTTGAAGTCAAATGATTATTTGATTATAAGTTTAATTCAAGAATTGGTTACTTGTGAAATAACCTTAAATTTTAAGAAAGTGTTATGTATTTAAGATCTGCTATAGTCACTCAAATTTTTCCTTAAAAATTTTCGCATTTTTCATTCTAAAAAGAATTTTTATTTATCTATCTGAAAAACCTTATTTCATGATATTAAGAGAAGAAAACTTAAAATATTTCAAATGTACCTAAGCTGCAATATTCATCGTTGTATAATCCCGCTATTATAGCGTAAAATTATTTGTATTAAGGATGAAAAGTAATTTTTAAAATTCAAATCGGGGTTGTACAAGAATTAAAAGGAGTTTTCAAAAAAATAATTTAAGAAAAATTTCATTAGAAATAAATAAAAATACAGGAATAATTTTTTGTATGAGAATCAATCCATATCTTCCTATCTAAAAAAAGTCTAGATTCTCATTCTATATCATTAAGTGAACACGTATGTTGTTCAAATAATGTACCTAAGTAATTAATAAGCATAGAATATGATTAAAAGATGGAGATAAACGCCAAAACACCATTTTGCGATCATAAAAGTATTAAATCAATCCTATTGAACACTAAAAAATGTTTGCCTCTTTTAATGGCTTTTTTCACCTTCAAAATTTGAATAACTGAAAAAACCATGTTACGAACGGGCTTCTTTGTGATATTCTTTTTACAACAAAAAAAAATGTTTTCTTACCAAAAATTCGTAAAAATATCATGTAAATTTTCTTAATTTCATTCCTAATTGTTCTAATGTCGGTGAAAAATCAATTGTTGGAATATATGATATTCGTGATTGTAGCGCTAATATGGCTGTCAAGTAAAATAATCAACAATTGACAAACCAAAGCATATATCAAAGATATTTTTTTACCTGATAGCCACAAAGAGAGACTGCTATCATAAAATTAAATATCAAGTAGCTAAGCCTTTTTGAGAACTGATATAAAGTTCGACCGAGCACGAATTTTATTTCACTAAACTCAAAGCAATGACGTGAAGTGAAAAACAATTGCAATAACTTAAACGGTCTTTTACAGTATACCACATTCCGTGGAAACAATTTAGAACTTTAATTATCGTCTTTCTGTACGTGAACAATCCTGTGGGAAAGAATATAAGACTATACTTAGTACACATCTCACGTTCTAATGAAAAAAAAATAAAATAAGAACTCGAAATTTTTATTTTCATATTACGGTCTAGAATACTGGTCGATTCTAGTTACTTCACTGAACGCCACAGACGATTTTGATCTTATCATCCGAGCTTAGAATCGAATATTAATGAAAGGTTCAACCCCCCTTAAACAATCTTATCTTTATAAACCGTACGACAGAGCTCTGAGAAGTAACAGTTCGTTCTGTTGCCAGTAAAATAAGAAAAGAAAAGAAAAATTTAGAAAAGATTAAAAAAAGAAGCATCTGATTAAAACGATGTTGGATCGTTTTATCCATAACAACTATTCGATTCCAGGTAAGGAGTTTTTTTTTAAAACATTAAAATCTTCTAATTTATTATCGGATTAAGAGTTTTCTCTTTAATAAGATAATCAAAATTCTAAGTTTTTGTTAATAGCATATTACATCCGGTTAAATATTAGAACAGGATTATAGCACTGGTACAACATAATTCTTTTTTTAATTTATTTGATAGATTTCTTTTTATAATAATTATTTAAAAAAAAGAAGGTTTTAGTTGCACTTAATAAAGGGTTCATACCTAAAGCGTTTCATCAGTTACTTGATTCGAAAACAGATATTTAATTTATGTGTGTGTGTGTGAATGGGTAAATTATTGATAGAATACGTTGAAGAAATAAATCTGATGATATTAAAATGCATGCACAAAAATTGTTCTTATTATTGATGCATAACTTTTTAAAAATATGAAGTAAATAAATTTCTTAACGAAATACAGTTTGGATAAGAAAGAAAGTCAGAATAAGATAAAATAGTTTTCGGTAGCTAAAATTGTATTTATTATATATATTGTACATATGTGTGTTTATAAGGTTACAGATTTCTTATATTGTGTTACATATTCGCAACAGTATTTGTAAGTTCGTATTTCTTTTAAAGTGATAAGGGCTCTTTATAATACCTAAAATAACTAGAGGAGCTCTGAAACACTTAAAAAAATTGACAGAATAATTGTGTAATGATTTTATGAATACATATGTGTGTGGTGTGGTGTGTATTACAGTAATACTAATAAAAATTACCTACTTAATTAATACATTGTCTTTATTTATTTAACTATTCTGTTACACTTGTAGCTGTTAAAGGACAATTTTGCCATTAAATTTACGGATTCAGTTGATTTAGTTGAGTATTTCACAGTTATAGTAAAATTAGATGAAACATTCTTGGGTTTCTTCTAAATGTGCATTGAAATATATATATATATATTGTATATTGTAATTAACAAATTTGTTAAGCTTTCACATAAAATTTTATTAATCCTGATAAAGAACAAACGGATTTTATTTTGTATTTCAACGAAAATTCCTTCTCTTCAAATTACTGTTTAATTGGAATATAGATTAGAAGAAAAGAAAATATTTCTTCAAAAATTAAGTTACACACACACATATACAATTATTTCCATAAAAAAACCCTTGTCCTATAAAATTCGCAAGAAATTTAATCTTTATTTGAAGCTTTTCTTCTCTAAAAAATTCAATTGCAAACGATTTATTTTGCTTTCAGCGCAATATTTCACTGAAAAAAAAAATAAACTTTTGTTCTAAAAGACTTAATTTCATGTTTGAAATCATGTTTCGAACTTTTACTAATGGCATTGACCCCACACAGATATTAATAATTTTATTTATGCTTTCTTTTCACTACAACTCATGTTCAAAACATAACTCTGTATTTCGTTCGACTTTTCAAATGCAACGCAATAAAGTAATCGATATAAAAGGTAATAAAAGAAAATTTTTCTTTTCACAAAAGGGTTTTTTTCAAAGGTATCTAAAAACTCAATTTATATATAGATTGCTTTGAAATTTTCTTGGTACCTGGCATTCAGACAGAAACAGTTCGATATTGTTCGAAGTCAGCAACTAGGGAAAAGTAGCAGTAGGTGAACTCTAATCTCTCGGAAATCATAATTGAAACGAAATCCTCTGAGAAGGAAACCATGCCACAGTAATCAAATATGCGAAAACCAAATATGTGAATCGCGAGCCTGAATCCACAATGTAGATTCACGGCTTTATCTCTTGAGGTATCGTGTCTCAGAATTGTTTTACAGAATCCTGAGTCTACAACACGAGTTGGCGACGACTTTATATTAAATAGAAATCTAAGGATTATTAAATACTTGGATTTTCAACCTACAGTGAACTTTTTAAAAGGATAATACTACAGTTTGTAAAATAGTAGAAATAGGCTTTAAATGGAATTCAATGATTTGATGTAATCAATTAGAATGCGAAAATTCGTAATTAATCTTTATATATATAATCAGTTTTTAAAAATAAAAACTCAGTTGCTTTAATGTTACGGTATTTATAAGTTGGGATTCAAAAAATTTTAGAATTAAATAATCAAACCTTCGTAAATAAAATACCTGCTTTGATGCTTTTGTGCATGTATATTGTATCATCAATTTATTTTTAATTTATTTTTATTTGATCATTAAAATGGATAATTTTTAAGAAAACACAAATTCATTTATAATGGTGATGAGAAATAGGTTCGATATAATGCACAGTATAATTATCTCTGATCGAATTAAACAATCTTACCTAAAAAAATAATTATTCATGCTTTAAATTTTTAACAGGATCGAGAAACCTTATAGCGGATTTTTTTTTTATGTAAACATATTTTGTGTGCCTTTAAATATATAATTATCGTAGTTAAGATATAATTATTCATACACTAGGAGTTTCCCGCCTTGCTTTTTTGCATTTTTTTATATTATATAACTATACAATTTTTTTTAAGCTATTCTTATCTAAATCTTATTGATTGTATTGACTGTCTATTGATTGCTTTAAATTGTATCGAAAACACATTTTTATAGATTTCACCTCTTGATTTAAAAATGATAGGATTTCAATTTCTAAAACGGAAGTATATTCATCTTTTACACCCCCCCCCCTCAGCAACCCCTTCGGAGTCGGATATCCACAAACTCGACTTTTAGTGGATCTCTGCTCAACGAAAGAAACATGCTTGCCATGTTGCAAGTATGTAAGTCTAACTGTTCCGGAGATCTTGTGATGAGTTGAGAGCGTGAGCAATGAGTAGCTTTCGTGTGTTTGTGAGATAAATGATACTTTTATTATTTTTGCAATGGCAGCTACAAGAAAAATGCTTTAAAAATATTGGACTAAGCTGATCAAATTTCAATGTTCATTATTTATACTTTAGATTTTCAATGAACCGTATTTATTCGAATCTAAGCCAAACTTTTTTTCCATTTTCAATGGCACAGGAAATCGCGGTTGCGACTTAGAATCGAAATCAAAAATTCGTTGGACGGGGTAAAATGAACATGATATTGACGGTTAGATCAATAACAGGATGAAGTATGTATTAAAAAGTTATTAATAGGTGGCAAAATAAATTAATTAGTCGCTTATATAAGTTCTCACTAATTGTTTTAAAATTTCGTAAGTATCAAACATCGTAAGCTATTTTACACGGTTTTTTTATATTTTTTCATAAAATGTGTTCAGAATTTGGGGTATGGCTTAGAACCAATAATGGCTTAGATTCGAGTGAATACGGTAATTTTGATAAGATTTACAATGGTTATTAGGAAATTAATTGTTGCCAAAAGCTTACTCTTTTCAATTTGCGTTTAAACTAGAAATCTTTTTTAAGGGAATGGTTTGATATGCATTCTTACCAAGTATAATTAGGAAGACTAAAATATAAATAGGTATTCTCAACAATTAATTCACAAATAATTAACTGGGACAAATAAAATCGGATAATCAAACAAAGGAAGAAATTTTTTTGGGGAAAAAGAACATTTCCAGACTGCATTTGTGAAATCATGACCTACTGAATGACTTTCAAAAAATGTCACATTCTGTACACATGTAAGGGTCACGCATTAAACAACAAATTCGTGTGCCCTCCCGGATCTTCAACCCATCGACAGCTGACCTTTGCTTTTGTCCCAGTCATCAATTCGCCCCATATTGCACATTTTGTGTACACACTAATTACAACTCATAATGACCACGACTGTGTGCCGGACTCCGGTGTCCAAAAACGAAAGGCGGATCTGTGTCATTGATTGGTGTTAATGCCTGGATGACCGTGAAAACGGCATCATGCTGCACATCCGGAAAAAATTTGAGGAGTGTGACTCGTGTTAACGCTTCATAGTTCTGGAACGGATTGCATTGTTATTTAGCACGTGGCGGCAGCATACAGACAATATCAAATTATGCAATTTTTTAGTGTAATAGGTATTTTTTTACGGTACATTTTTAGCTACGACCAATCATTTGATTTGACGGCCAGGAGAAGCCATTGTTTTCTCTGTTCTGAAATTCTGAAATACATTTATATAGCTTCATATGATGTACAAGCACACATACACAAACTCAGATGATGTAAATAAAAACAACAGAAATTCTGTGATGTTTAATAAATATTTAATGAACAAAAGTATTTTCAGTTTAATTATTTCCATAATACTTTTACAAATTTTGCATTGTTTTTACAATTTTTTGTAATTTGTTTTGCTTTACCTTTTTTTTTATATATATATAACAGGAAAAAAATTCAGTTATATATATATAGTGAAAATCGCTTAGCACGAAACTGAAGGGACTGACATATTTTTTCGTGTTAAAGGATATTGTAAGAAAAAAACCCATGTATCAACAAAATAAAGTTTATTAGAATTTGTTTTATTTGCATAGATATGTATATATGTATATATTTAAAAAATAATCAATGAAACAAAAACATTCACAAAAACTTAAAGGAAATTAAAACAAATTTTAAAATTTTTTGAAAAACAAAACATTTATTGAGTTTTTGGAAAATAATCTGATATTTTTCTTTGCATTGGTTTTTCCTTTTTCTTTGCATCAAATTGTCAACAAACTTTTCGTTGTCGTCTATTTTGTTATTCATTTCACCATTAGAATGTGCGTCTAAGCAACTGTGCGTACTTTTCATGACGTTCCTCATTTCGCAAGAAGTGGGAACAGGAGCTGCATTATTCATTTCTTTTTCATTGTCGAAATTAGCATCAATGATATTTTTTGAGCTTCGTGCAAACTCCAAAATGTCTTTGTCTGCCACAATTATGGGGATGTACACACATTATCATCACATCTACAATTAATTCTTCCGATAATACAATAGGGCAGTTCAATCCGGCTGGTGTTTTCCGTAATTTGTTCATTCCCAGTAGAAAAATCTTTTCGTGTTAAGGGATTTTCGTTTCGTTTTAAGAGAAAAATAGATGAAAATACGTAGTAGTTTGTCGGAACCGTTGCATTATTTCGTGTTAACCGATATTTCGTCTTAAGCGTTTTTTCGTTAAACGTATTGCACTGTATGTTTTTATATACATAAAGGAGAAAAGCTACGCACTGATTCCCTTACTCACGATATCTCAGGAATTATTAGACCTACAGAGTTGAAATTTGTCAGGCAAATTCCTTTCATTTTAAAATGATCTGTTAAGAAAGGGTTCTTACGAAAATCGGGGTTGCAAGGGGTTAAGGGGCGTTATAGATAAATATTCCCTTATTTAAACTATTAGACCAACTGTCTTGAAACATGGTTGGCATGTTCCTTTCAACGAGTAGAAATTCGATACGAAAGAGTTTTACAAAAAGACACCAACGAAGGTTGCGAGGGTATAAGAAGCGTTATAGATAAATATTTTTTTTAACTATTAGACCTACAGATTTGAAATTTGGTAGACATGTTCCTTTCATGGTGTAGAGATTCGCTCCAAAAGGGGTTTTACAAAAATCAACCTCAAGGAAGTTGCGGAGGGTTAAGGTGCATTACGATAAATATTCCCGTTTTTGAGTTATCAGACCTACAGTCTTGAAATTTGGCAAGCATGTTTCTTTTGTGGCGTAAAGATCTGCTAAGAATGTATTTTGCGTAAATCAACTTCTATCGGGGAGTTTCTGGGGTGTACCGATAAAAAGAATTTCCGTTTCTGATCTACAATAACTACAATAATAAAATTTTGTATGCGTGTTTTTTAACGAATTAAAATCCGCTAAGAATGGGTCTTACGGAAATCTACTCTCGAAGAAGGTTACAGGGCTTGTTGATCAAAAATTTCCGCTCTTGAATTATTAGACTAAAATTTGAAATATGGCAAGCATTTTTATTTTAAGTAGAGATCCACTAAAAATAGAATTTGCTGAAATCCAATAGACAGAGGTGGTTACGGAAGTGTAAAAAGTAATTCGACTTCAATTTTGAAAATCCACAAGTTCTGTCTTTTTTTAAATTAAGAGGTGAGTGTTACAAGAACGTTTTTTTTCCAGTGTAATTGAACGCTTAATGCTAGAGCAAGATGCCAACAATTTATCTATGTATATGAAAATGGATGTTTGTATATATAAAATCGCTTCACACTCCAGCACCGTTTAATCGATCACTATGAAAATGTTTATATATATGTATTTTTTGTGGAGAAGGGTTTTGTGCTATCCTCTTTGTTGCAACTCCACACCAGGTGGCGCTACAGCAAAGCAATTTTTTCACCGTTCAATCAATCATCAAGTCGTCAACGTGGTTGCCAAAAATGATGCCAACTTGACTCTATTACCAACATTTCGCTATGTTTCCATTGAATCCCCATTATAATGTAAGGAACGGCGTTGCTTGCGAATATTATAATTTTAACTTAAAATAAATACATTAGAAAATAACATTAACGTATTACACATCCAGATATAAATTATTTACACTACTTTAAGCGTTCATTACACAAAACGTGTAACAATGTGTTACTTTTGCTGAGCAGAGATTAGCTTATGAAGATGTTTTTTCAAAAATCGACTTACAAGAGAGTTACAAGGCGTTATAATTAAAAAGAATCCTTTTTATAGGTTATTAGACCTCCAGACTTAAAATTTAACAAATATATTTTTTTTGTTCAACTGAGATATGCAAAAACCTTTTTTTTTTTGTTTAATTTGCAATTCGTGTAAAATTAACTCATTAAAAACTTCTTTATCCTTCAATCTGTATTATTTAATTTTTCAATTCACCCGTGCGAAGAACGGATATACCAGCTAGTTTAAGTAAAAATATTTATACAATGTCATGAAATACCCAGCAAAATGTGGGCGGGTAAAGGTTAGTTATATAACCATAACCTTGTATGTATATTAAAAAAAAGACTGATTGTTCCTAAAACTCAAACTTTCAATCCTCTAGAATATTTTATTTCCATAACTCGCATTCAATCACCCCAGAAAAGAAAATTATTTAAAATTTCCTTAACTTTTTCAAAAATTTTCAAATTAATTTACTTCTAATACTTTATTTAGAATTTTTGCATTATATTTTAAAATTAAAGTGATAATTCACGTGATTAAGTCAAAACAACTGTAAGTCAGCCTTACAGGGGATATCTAATGTCAGAGACATAATTAGTATACAATAAATTATTTTTTAAAAAGTATTTGGCTTGACAATTAATAGGAATTGAATTATCGTTGCCATTTTCTAGTTGTATTCGTAGCAAATAGTATTAAATTCTTGTAACTGAAATTAAAAAATATATAAACATATTTAATTTATTAAAATATTAAATATATATAGTACTTCATATTTTAAAATAACATCAATCGACTTTGGAAACTTTTAACTGAAAATGGTAGACTCTGTTATTTAAATACAAGATTAATTTCTTGTTGCATAGAAAGTAATTAAAATACTGATGGAAAATTTTACAATGCATTTCAGAAATTTTTTACTTCTTTGTGTCTAGGAATGGATTGGCATTTTTGCCTAATTACTTTAAATATATTTTTCTAATAAGAAGTATTTATTTGCCTGTTAGTTCCCGGAAATGCAATTGTGAGTGGTTCTTTTCATCAGATAAAAGTAAGAAATGAGAAACGTTATCCTGATTTTTTGAAAAAGCATCCGCTAAAACCGATACATTTTTCCTAACTAATACATAACTCCAACTGAAGGTTTTCTATTATATTTGTTCAGGATATTTCGCAGACAACTATTCAATTTCAATTCTAGGAAATCCTTTTCATTTACTACAATAGGTTCCTAAGCATGTAGTGATATTTACTACACAAACTACAAAGATTTGTTAAAAAAAAAGAAGGAAGGCTAGAGGTAAAACCAAATTTCATGAATGAGTTTCGAACTATACAAACATTCCATGTTGGAATTTCGTTTCCATTCGGAAAGATATAGTAAAAAAAGGATCATCTAAGACAGAGTTGGCCAACCCACGGCACGCGTGCCACAGTGTGGCACGGCAGAGTTGTAGATGTGGCACACGATGACTTATTAAAAAATTTAAAATTTTGAAAGATACTAATACCACAGAATTCTTCACAGTTTTATTAAAATGCGGTTGTATCAGACAAAAAAAAAAGAAACCATCAAAATTTATTTTAAATACACTTACAGTAGAACGTCGTTTAACCGAATGTTTATTATCCGTAGCGTCAAATATCCGAACCAAAGTCCGGATACGTTTTCGAATAGTGCAATACAGAAAAATTAAAAATTTGAAGCAAATAATAATAAATAATATTATTGCTTACAATTTTATTTAACAACGGTTGTTTCAGACAAAAAAAAAACCCTAAAAATTTATATTAACACATGTTTGTGAATAAGTTTTTCCTTTTATATGAACATAAAATCAAAATATCGCTGAAAATTAGCTGATACGCACTTCTTCAAGCTAATCCTGTCACCCATCCGGTTCTAGTGGTTAGCAACGCTGACTGCTGTGCCGTAGGGCCTGGGTTCGAATCCTGGAGAAGGCATGGATGCTTGTAAATGTATAGTGCCTTCGCGGCATGGGGGTACTCTAAATAGCCGTCGAGCCGCAAGCCCTCTCGTGAGGTTTGTGGAAGGGGAAGAGAGGTGGGAGGTCCCTGACCACCCCCAAAATTGGAGTGGGACCTAGCCAAATTGTACTGTCACCTGCATGGTGCTCAAAGCTACGGCTAACGACATGCGTACAATCTAGCCCGATGCCATGATGAATTTCGTGGGCCTCGATCTGACTACGTCAGACAGGTGGCATTAGCAACAACAACAACAAGCTAATCCTAATGTAGATGACTTGGTAAAAAAATTACAAATTCAAAAGTCACAGTAAGTACTGACTATTTAATATATAATTCTTTAGAATTAAATCTTTCGATTATTTCTTTTTATTTTATACCTATTTTAACTGATTGAACCTGAAAAAAGTTTATTAACAATAAAATCTAAGTTTGCACTTTTGTCTTAGTTGTATTATTTTAAAATCTCTTCTACTTTGACTTGCATTAAAAAAATGCTATTTGTGTAAAAATCCCTAAATAGACTTATAAATAGCATTTTTTTTTTCACATTTTTCATCTTTTTTTTTTTTTGTTTTGAAAAGTTGAAAGTGGCACGCATCGTTTTTTTTAAATCAAAAAGTGGCACGCTTCCCAAAAAGATTGGTCACCCCTGATTTAAGGTATACAGATACATGCACACATATGTACGTATATAATAATAAATGCGTTGTTTTAACAATATAGAAACTGAATCCTGATTCTTGGAATTATATTCGTTAAAACAAATTCCAAAGGTAGGGACAGAAAGGTAAACCATAAATGAAAAAGAGAATACATTAATAAACTAATTTGTTACTTGTAATATAATATGTGTGAATAACAGGAAGCTTTTTTTTTCTGTTTATATTTTAAGCACTCCCTTTTTTCGAAGAATTATAAGAGACCTTTCCCACCCCCTCCATTTTCTTCAATACTGATACGCTTGGGATTCTTTGTTTACATATTTCTTTTTTAAAAATACTTTCTACCGTAACACTAATGGTTGGTATTTGGATAAAATTGCTTAGGCAGATAACGTAAAATAAAAGTTTCAGATTCCATTGATACGCATGGTCTGTGGCATTGCTAATTAATTATAAAGTTTGTAGATCAGTGAACCACTGGTAAAATATTTTTTATTCTTATTTTTTCCCCTTGAGTATTTCACGGAATTATCCTTATACCGAGTGAGCAAAAAATCCGTAAAAACTTTAAAAATTTATAAAACCCAAAAAATTAAACAAAATAAAAAACGGTTTGCTTGTTTAGCATTGATAAGTCACGGGACTTTTTTTAAGATAAGAAAAAGAAAAAAAATTAACAAAAAACACCCGATAGGTGGCTTTTTGTGCATAAGTGAAAGAAAAGACTCGCAAATAACAGAAGTAATGTTACAAATCATTTATTACAGCGGCATGTGCTTCACATATCCACAAGGGATGGCACAAGCGTGTCACAAATCCAGCAACGGCAAAGTGCAGAATGTCCGCCTGTATACATGACAGCTCTCTTACCATTAAAGATCCTTCTTGTAGAAGGGCTTGAATAAAGACGTTACATTAGTCGAGGGTCAAAGTCCTCACGTTGGTTTGATATGGAAGTTTGAAGAATGGAGTGCCAGCTCAGGTGTTAGTTTTTTCCAACACTTGGTTGTTGTTCAAAATCATAAGGTCCGTCACCAATAGTGTTCGTATGACTTAGAGTTGTGATGTTAATTAACAATCAATCAATCAAACAATTGGCACTTGAATCCATATCATTCCGACTACATCCCCTAAGAATAAACAAATTGTTGCAGTAGAACTCGCCTAGTTAAAATATTAACAATTTCTTAAAATTCATTTTATTTGTAAATTATTACTAACTTAAATACTTCATTCTCGTTAAAAATGCTTGACACAACCACGAGAATCTATTGTATATGAAGACTTCATTAACGTACATCACAAAGGGCAATCAATCACAGTTATTCATATAACTGTCGAATGGCAACGTGTATTTTATCGGAATCAAATGTAATAAGCTTGTAAATAAACACTTGCTATAGTATCAATTGAAGTAAAGTCGACTTATTTGCTTAAGCGTCTCTCAAAAGAGTGTTGAAGTTATAAAAAAAAAAATTATAAGTAACATATATCAGGCTCACTGCGCTTGTTTTTATCGAAAAATTTGAATTTTGGATAATGAGAAGTATATTATTGTGTATTATGAATCAGTTAAAAGTCACGTATATGATAAATGAGACATAATTATTTTTTTTTTCAAATTAATACTTTTGAAGAAGTACCATCTATATTATTATTAATAATATTCTTTTATATTTAAAAATTTACTGTTATTATAATATACGCAATATATTTTACTTTACGGTTTTTTGTAGAATATGTATACACCTAACTTCTTCATTTTGCATTGTAGATACGTTCCTCCAAAAATCGTGTAAGAAACCGCACCCCCAAAAAAAAGAAACGAGTTGTGCAAATTTTTTAAATATATATGTTTAAATATTTAAGAAAATATAAGACTTTGTGAAATAAAAATTCGATAAATAATTAATACTCCGTCACTACTTGTGTATTTGTAAGTAAAGTAAAGTGTATTTGCTTCCGGAGAAATGAATCAAAATCATTGTCAGCCCTTGAAAATCTCCTGAACCC
Source organism: Trichonephila clavata (assembly GCA_019973975.1). NCBI lineage: Eukaryota > Metazoa > Arthropoda > Arachnida > Araneae > Nephilidae > Trichonephila > Trichonephila clavata. The sequence goes on from BMAO01024158.1 coordinate 23,113, forward strand.
CAAAAGCTTGAATTCATTGAAGAATTTAAAAATAATGGTAATTGTGTGTGTTTTGAGAAAAGGGACTGCTTTCCGAAATATTTTATTGTATATGCTTTTTTAATTAGGTAATCTATTATTTATGGTAGAGGGACTGCTTTCCGAAATATTTTATTATGTAATCCATTATTTATTGCAAGTAGGTTTATTAAGTAATCCATTATATTTATTTAGGTAATCCATGTAGCAAGTTCTTTATATAATTCTTGATATCTTTCCACAAATCTTCAGTTTTCGTCACTAGCGTGGTTAGACCTGAGTGGCCTTGTATAAAAATTCCTTAAAGGTTCTTGTGGTCTCTTAACGTTTACTGATTTTTTGCTGATGCTTTACGGGTGTCCTGTATCATTGATACGGCTGATACGGCGGTAGCTACGTCCCTGGTTCCCGTTGAAATTCTAGAGCGCATTCTTCACTTGATTCAATGTTCAAAAATGATTTCCAAACTGGCAAGAGTTAATGTCCTCAAAGATTAAACTAGAAACTAATTGGTTGAATTTCAACAACTTCCTTTCGCTTAACAATCAGGGATCCTATGGTCAGAGTATATCAACCGTGTAAAAAAATCATTAAAATAAGCGGTTGTTTCTCGGGCGGTATTATTTCATACCCGTAAAAAAATACCATGTAATAAAATAGTTGGATGTAAATGAAAGAGCACATGTGTGACGTATTATATCAAGTATACATTACGATTTAAAAATGTCTCTGTTAAGACAGATCTGAACGGGCAGGAAAAAAAAAGACATATTGCAAACAAATTATCGAATATTCTTTTAATCACACATATTAAAAATTGATCAGCAAGAATATGAAAAGAGATGTTTTTGTCGAGATTTTGCAAATACCTATTTTAACACTCTTTTATAAGCTTCACGTGTCTGTAACGGAATCTTTGAACTCAATTTTTACCCTCTTTAAAAGGTCGGATTAATTCGAAATTTTGCTCACTTGTCCAGGACCGATGACAATACAATAATTTAATAATTTTGTTCCATTGTCCTGATCAGGATCATTAGGACTAACGATATCCCATTTTCAGATCCCATCCCACATCTGGCGACTAATTCTAGATCCCATTTCCAGATTTGGCGACTAATTCCAGATTTGGTGACTAAAAGATAAAGTTACAACTTAGTACAATTAACTGTAAAAGGGTGTTTTTTTAGTTTTTTTTAAATGTAATTTATTTAAATTCTGATTAAGAGCATTGAAATTAGTAGATGCAGCCTAATAATTGTCATAGATGGCCAGGCGTTCACCTACGGAATTGTATAGTCTAAAAATAAAACCGCTCCAACACATTGTAATTTGCAAATTAACAAATGAAAACAGTAAATTATTTGTTTATTCATTCTAGGAAATTGTGTCATCTGAAAAGAAATACACTCCATTTATATTTTTTTTCTGAATTGTTTACGTGTTTTAGTATTCACCGGAAAACCGGCTTTTACTCTCACCAATTATAACACAATTCACATCTTTAGATCTATAAAGCAAATGGTTCCTTTTCTTTAATATTGTTTGCATTGGTTATCCTTCAAAGTTACTATAAATGAAGCAAGATCGAGAACTGAATGTTAATGAGTACGATAAGATTTCGAACTGTTACAGATGTTTTTTTTTCCTCTTCCACTAACGTAAAGAGTAGCAAATTGATTGTGTTGGAAGCTGGTTTGTTTGTTTTTATCGTGTCTGAGGTTGTTTACAATGCAAAAGCATTCGGAAAAGGAGGTTTCAAGGAAGCATGTGACAAAGGGATATCGTGATATCCGTGTATTTAAATACTTGGGTGTCATGAAATTAAAAAAAAATTATTCTGAAGGATATTCACACCGTTTAGATTGGCTTTGCATGCTAAAGAATAGAACAAATTGAGAATAAATCTTTGTCAAACAAAAAAATGTCTCACTATTAATATCAGACTCTGATTTCACTAATCGACAACAGCATATTTTAATATACTACTTATTCATGCTTGTGTGAATGAAAGAAATGTTTCCTTTCTTTCGCAAAATATGTTTTATATTGCTTTTTCTATAATGTAACGCATAAAATTAAAATTGTATTTCATAGTAAACCTTTTTATTTGCCGAAAACTTCTTAATTTTAAATTATAAGTGCAATAAATGATAAAAGTCATTATAATTGCTTGAACTTATAGTTAATACTATTTTTGACAAGAGTGAGTGTATATTAACGTCGCACGAAACAGCAACACCAGGGTTTATGGCGACAGATATGGTAATTTTTAACAATGGTCAGGTGGTGAGGATGACACCTGAGATGGCAACCCCCGCCCCCTTTTCAAACCAATGCCAACGTAAGGAGATTTATTGAGCTTCGACAGATTTAACGTGCAGCAATTCCTCTACATGGAGGGTCTTAGTGGCCCTAAGCTCGAACTCATGGCACTTTACTGTAGACACGAAAATCATCTTAATTCTTAATATCTTATCATAAGCAAAAACGTTGAAACATTCTAAAATTATACAGGGAAAAAAACCCTTCCATGATTGAATAAATACAAAGTTTTGTTTATTGTAATGTTTATATATGAGAGATTCCTAATTGTCATGAATACAACGATTTTGTGTGGTATGATTTACATCTTATAGGATCATTATTATTATCTTTTACACATATCTGCTGAGAATCCAATTAACTAAATATTTTGATGTCGTTAAACTCTCTATATAGGACAATATCATTACCTTTTCCATTTTTGTTAATAAGCTCTAATGAGATTAATTCTGTTAATAATGAATTTTTAATTCCAATTTTTCTTAAGGGAAAAGCGAAATATCCTTTCATTTTTTTTTGTCTCATGGTAGGAGCTCATACTGTTTTTACAAAACATGGTTCAAAGTGTCAACATTATACCTGGAAATCATTAAAATAATTAACAATATTTGAAGACGTTGCCAAAGACTCGTTTAGAAGACACAACCAGTTTCTTTTAATGTAAATAATTTATGTAATCATAAGAATTCTTAGTATTTAGCTACTTATAGTACATATTTTATTTAACTTTCACTATAATAATACATTCATTTAGCTTAAAGGTTGTTATAGTATATTTTATATAGAGAGTATATAAACCGTACAATCCGGCGTATAACGCACACTTTTAGCACCAAAAATAAAATCGAAATTCGAGGGGGGGGGGCGTAACACGCTGGATATAAAAATGATAACTTTGAAAATAAAGAAAAAGATGAAAGTATAAAAATTATATTTCAACATATACATTTGTCCTTTTTTTGTAAATGTCATTTTCACCTTCTAACATCCACATATTCCACGGTTGTTTTAGTTTTGTTTTGAATGGCTTATATATGATACACACATCTAAGGACTGAATTAATGGCGTTGATCTACTTGAGATAACTGCCCTATCTGTGCTGCACTCAATTTTTTTCGTATTATCCATTGGAGAGGATTTGAATAAGTCTCGAATTTTTAAAGTACCTGGACCAGTGGCGGAACGGAGAATTTTAGGAGCCCCCAGCAAAGTCAGGTTTTAGGCCTCAAGCAGGGTCTTACAGAGGATTACAAAACCATACGTACTTGGCGTCAGTCAAGCTTTGGATCCCCTAGAATCCTGCTCCCCTACCCCTGATGCGGTGGTGTAAGTTGCGCCAATGCTCTGGACGCTTTTGCCAAACATTTCTTATCCACAATTTTTCGTCCATATATCTTTCTCATGCATGTGAAGGCAAACCTCATTTGGGGAATTAGATTTAAAATTCGGTTTTATTTTTAAAATAGCCAGGAATCTTAAAGATGCACTGTCCACTAAACAGAATACCACTACGGTGAAAATAAATATTTTATGACATTCTGTCTTTTTTTTTTTTTTTTTTTTTTTTGTAAACTGGTTTTTTTGGGGGGGAGGGGGGTCAAAAGATAGATGCATTGCACGTGTACATTTCAGGGTACGGCAAATACATCTAAAAATTAAAAAATTTCGTCTGAAAATATAGGGGCGTGTTATACGTCGATGCGCGTTACACTAAGGTACTTTTTTAGCTAAATTGAGTGGCCGCGGTAGCCAAGTGGTCTAGGCTTCGGACCATGGCTAGCGTGTCATGGGTTCGATCACAATACCACTGAAGACCCGCCGTGTAATGGAAGCAATGCACGTTAAATCTGTAGAGAGCTCAAACGTCCTCCCGTTGGTGTGGTGTGGTAGTTAGGAGAGGGGGGTGCCAGCTCAGGTGTCGTCCACGTCACTTGACCATGGTTCAAAATTACGCGGACCGTCCCCAAAAGCCCTCGTGTATCTGAACAGCGCGACGACGTTAATATTCACTCACTTAGCTAAACTGACCCAGAAATTTCAAGTTTCGGTTACGAAATTATGATACAAAATGAGTTAAATTATTGTTTTGTGTAGTAAATAAAAATAATGCATTTCCTTTGTCGTGTCCTATTTTGGACTGAGTTCACACTGCCCGACGCGTCTCTAAGTGTGGGAGGAAACATATCATCACCAACAAAAGCCATAGTAACAATTATTTATTCAGGACTAACAACACATAAACAATCACAAGTTTAATTATAAGTGGAAACCTAGGAGTGATTCCCTAATACCTCGATTAATCTTAATACGTCGACTAATCCTAATACTCAATTCTAATACTCAAATCTGATACTCAAATTTAATATTCAAATCTAATATTCCCGTCTAAGTAATTTCAGCTATCAGAATGGACAAGGAGACGAACTCTTGCTAACCTCAGATCGGTACTGAATTTATTTCCTTTAATGATTAAACCAATACTTTACTTTAATAATTGATCACTATCAAATGCGCGCTAAGTTTGTTGAAGTAATTCACCGACGATACTTATAAGCAGCTTGGCAACTCCTTCTCCCTTACAATTACGAAATCTAGACTTTATATAGTTGAACTAATTAGCATATAACTATCTCGTGTTTTTCCGAAGAGGCTGCGAAATAGTAAAAATGCTGGCCCCAAAGTTTCCCAAGAGGATTAGTGATGAATTCTCGCGGATAGCCCCGTCACACCTTATAAGACATCTACAAAAGCTCTGATTAAATTTCTGAATAAAAATTTGTTGAGGTACTAAGTAAGATTTGCTGAGAGAGAAATGATTACTTATTGTTAGCTGATTGAGAAGTTTGTTGATCAGCAACCACAGCAACTAAAAAAATATTCCATTCAAAATTCATCAAGACAAACAAAAACATTTTAAATACATAGTATAGTGACTACTTTAATTAGCGCGGAAAGATCTTTTAAATATATCGTGCATCCAGGAAGATAAAACAATAGACAAGTAATGCACATTATTTGTGCTAATATCTAGCTCATTGAAACTTTTCTGGCCGAAAAGATGTATGCAGAAACATGAGCAAAGAAACAGTAACTCATTAAATACGAATGCTTTAATTTATTCAAAATTATTACATTTAATATAAACAGTAACAATAGAAAAAGAGAAGCTCAGACAACATAAAAATTATCTCACTGATACAGCACTATAGAAAATTCTCGAAATACCACTTGTTAAATATAGGTTATTGGAACACTAATATATTATGAATAACACTCATTTCATAATATGTCTTGTAGTAAATTTTTTAAAGTATTTTACATTGGTAATTTATTATATGCTTAATTTATTATCCATTCTCCTATATTTCTATATGCTACTTCGTTATCAAATCAGCCATTACATTTGTTTTTATTGCTCTGTAATTTGGATTACTGCGTAATTAGAGCTTTGCGTGCGTTACAAGAGTATATTTTGCTTTTAATTTATTCAGTTTTTAACAGGATGTGTTTTAGTTGGATATAAATAATGCGTTTCTTGTATTAACTAAGGAGGCTATAAAAACATTGTTACCTTAAAAATTTATTATTCTAAAACATTTTTTGAGTTTTTAAAATATCTTGGATGTTAGCTATGCTGGAATTCTAAGAATACTTGTGCACACTTTTTTTTCAAAATTAAGAATATAAGGATAAATATTATTATGGTTCAAAAAATTATATCTATGTAACTCTAGGCAAAAAACTATTGTAGAATATAAAAGTAAGAAGAACAGCATAAAAAGAATTTTTCTTAAAGATATTTTTTTTTGTCAAATAATTATTTCCTGAAAATATTTTCTAAGTCTGCATCTATTTCAAAGTATTCTTTGTTGAAAACTTAGAATACTTCATGAAAATATGTAGTCATACACAGTATTGTATAATAAACACAGTAAATCCCTGTTTAAAATTTAAATTAAAAAGTTTTTGCAAAGGTAAAAATCATTTTCGTATTTTTAAATATTGAACTAATAGTATTACACCATTTATAGAACAAATTTAATGAAGTAAAATGCATATCCGATAATTATTTGAAACCAATCTATTATTTGCGTATTAATAAATATTTCATTTATTAAAAAATACATTTATTAACAAAACTATTTGCTGTTTCTATTTCCTTTATTGAACTTTCCTGTTACATCTAATGATTCGAAATTATTAATCAGTTTAAATTTGGTAGGCAATCATTAATCAAATAAAACATTGATTTTTTTTTGCCATTTTCCTTCTTTTTTAACGGAATATGACCTCCAAAATAATTTTAGTTTAATATTTATCAAATTTCAGAAAAATTAGTCAAATTATTTGAAATTCCAAATAGTTTTTGATAAAAAGTCCTCAAAACAAAATAATAGTAATTAATTCTCAGAAAAAAAGCACCAAAAAATCTTGGGAGATAAATTTCCCAGACATCATCTTTGATAATTAAATAAATATCGACATGTTCCTAGATTTTACTTAAGGTAACATTACCAGGTCTTTATCAACAGAATTTGTCAGGTAATTTAACATTGCTGTTGATGCACTTCTGCTAGAGATAAATATATTTATAAACTTAAAAAGAAAAGCAGATACAAAATTTTGCTTTTAACATGCCATATTTTTAGGAATGAAGTGAATAAAAACTCGTAATTTATAAAAATGTTGATCAGTCAAGGTTTATTTTTTCCTCATTATTATTTTTAAAAATGTAGTAATACTTTTTATGTGGTAATAAACATATATTATTATTCAATCAGAATTTAATTACCTTGTACATATTTTATTATAGTGATGAATGAGCTACGTCATTTCTGCACTCGACAATAAATCAGCTATTATGAAATAATACTTAAATTTTTTAACAGCAAAATGAGCAATTATTTGCTAATAAATGTATTCAAGTAAAACACCTGAATAACTTTAGAATACTTAAAAAGCAATTGGTCAACCATTTTCCTGTTTTTCAACTTAAATTCAGACAAAATTAACTACTGATATACAAAACTTCAAATAAATTGCAAAATAGCTTCACAAAAAAAGATCATTTTATTAAGATTGTTTAGAAATCGTTTTTTAAAAATGATACGCAAGAAACATTTTAAATCTTAGGAAACTTGTCATTTCCAAAACGAATTTTATATTTTTGCCTGTTATGCATTTAGAAGTAAAAAGGTATTTACTTAAATAAAAGTTTTACACATGTTCGAATGTCTATTACTGATTTCAGAGTTCCTACGAACTATTTTTTAAAAAATTAGAACTGAAATTGGAGAAAAGAATGCACTATGAACGTGTTTTTAATACAAAATCTGGAATAAAATAAATGAATTAAAAGATTCAAAACATCAAACAATATGTCACAATAACTATAAAAATTATAATATTACAGGTTCAGAAAATTTAGAGAAAAACATATTTTGGTGGCAAAGATAATTAAAGTTAGTGTTCGCATTGTAGAAAAACGGTTTCTTGTTTGAGATAAGAAAGCTAATTCTAAGAATTTTTCAAGCTTATATTAAGTACCTGGAAAAAAATACGACTTTTAAAGAATGTCTGACGATTGAAAAGACATTTAAATACCTGCTTCCAAAAATTCATATATTTATTTTCAGTTTTCAAATTGTGAATCAACTCGGACAAGAAATAAAATTCTGTGAGTAGAACAAAAATCTAGAAATACTTTCAAGGGTTAGTCGGCTCGGTCGCTTAGAAGTAGCATGCCAGCGTCGTAAGCCGAAAGTTGATTCGAACCCGGTTGGTATCGATAGATTTCCTGGTTTTGAAAATCGTAGGCACGCATGGTGTATGATTATGTGGTATGTAAAAGATCCCTTGGAGTATCAATTTGGCTCGGGTGCACTCGACAAAATTAATTCAGGGCAATATTTAGCCTCCAACGATAACTTGAATTGAACAAATGCAAGCATCAAAAATTTGGTAGTGGTAGCCCCACTAGATGGTGCCACCAATGGAATGCCTCTCACACTTGGGAATTTCCTGTGTCTTCTAAAACTTAGCTGCCAAAATGCAGCCCATTAAAAAAAAATTTCATTCTTTTTTTAAAAAGATTCAGTGTATTTCCTTTTTAATCGTCTTGCAAAGCAAACTCAAAATTGGTTTAAAAAGGCAAAAATATGCAAACATAGTTTTAAAAACAAAAACATTGAATTTAAATTCAATTTTTTAAAAAAAAACAACCTTATTAATGCTTTTGAACGCCCTGGTCCGAAATTTGGATCTGCGTAACATTAAAAACTCAAAACAATTCGTAGAATATTTGATACACAATTCCATTAAAAACAAATCTTGCACCCACAAATCTGATAACCACATTCAAGTTATAACAAAATAACAAATATCAAAAAGTAGGCATTGGAATTATGCAAATATTACACTTCGCAGTCCACCCCAGCTTATAACATCTCCATCCACTCAGCGGTCAAGTTAAAACATACTCAATCATTCCTTTTAAAACAGACGTCAAACTCATGCTATGTAATTTCCCTTTAAACGTGCTTCTAATCGTATATATCGTGCTTCTGCTATCTCAATTCCAACAGAGATGGATAGGCAAATGAGAATGATGACTTCTGCTTAAACATGACCTACTTGTTAACTCTCCTACACGCTTTATAACCAAGCACAAAACAATAAATACAACAGATGTGATAACAATTTAACAGTTTGATACCGATAACATGTGCTCAACGATCAAACTTAACTTGATGGAGGGACTGATACTACAGCTGCGACTTTAGATCGGAAGCTGTGTATCAGTATGAGGGATAATAGGAAGATGTGTTGTCCAATTAGAAGGATAACTAATTGAGAAAATTTGATGGATTTTAGAAATAAATACTCATTTGTGTGTGTCTTTTATAAGATTGTTTATTTTTTTTTTATCAAAAAATAATACTGTAAAAATTTGAGGGATTACCGACTGACAAAGGTATGTGATATTTATCAAAAGATATCGAATAGAGTGAAGATTGTTTACTTTTAAAACCGTGATTTTATAAAAACATATAAATGAGTATTTTTTTTCAATTCCAACTATTAGTTCACTCTCTCCTTATATATATATATATATATATATAAAGTATTTTTAAGTATTGTTTTTTATTATTTGTCATAGTATTATTAAAGTATTCTAGTAATTATTATAGGCTATCATATTATCGGTTTACATTAACAGATTATGGTTTTATTTATAATAATAGTTAAACTTCTCTAGAAATTTCTTACTTTCCCTATGGTCCAGAGTATTGGCAAATTCAGGTGAAGGTTGGCTAGCCGAAAAACTTTGTTTAAACCTGCAATCCTGGTTCCTAAGACCAGGAGTTTGCTCTAGTACTACTGTGCTAATACTTTATTCTATCATGGCTATAGTTATCTTAGGATTATAACTATTTTGTGCATATTTTTATAATATATATAGTGGATGACACTTGATTTTAGTACAGTTTTTTCAAATATTATTTCATTAATTAAATTAAAAAATGAATAAAGGGTAACAAAGAAAAATAATAGTCCAACAGCATATAAAGAAAAAAAATCGTTCGCGTTGTGTCCCTGTAGCGCAATGGACTTTCGAATTCAAAGGCCGTGGGTTCGAATAACACCTAGAATTGTCTAATTTTTGAGAATCTGTTTTCTTTTTTTTACTAGAATAATTAAATTTAATTAATTAATAAATAGTAATAAACAAAACACATATACAGTCCAACACCATATACAGAAAGGAAAATTGCAAGGAAAATAGCTTTCTATTTTGTCACTTAATATTGTGATTCTGTCATAGGTATATTCATATTTATATTAAAAGTAACTAGTTAATAAAAAGAAATGAAAATAGATTTTTTTTAAATTTCCTAAATAGGAATTGGCTTAAATTTTTTTATATTACTTGTTTAATATTTAGTGTCACTATATATTAAAATATATTGTAATATAATGTATAAAAAACTATACTATAATATAATATACAAACTCTTCTATAATAAACTATATATTAGAATATAAGTATAAAACAGTTTTAAGAATATCATTACAAGAAAGAATTATTTAGATTAAATTATTTGGAAAAAAAAATTAAGAATTATACACTTTCAAAACATTTTCCTTTTATGAAAAATGCTTCTATAATACTAATAATATTT
>BMAO01024159.1:0-13894 GCA_019973975.1 Trichonephila clavata
GCTTTGTCCGAAATCATAAAATTAAGATGTCCATCTTAATAAACATATTTGTTTATATTTTTTTCCAATAATATTTGTTTTCCATTTCTTGTTAATTAGGTTGCAAAGTGATAGTAAAAATTTTCCAGCTTTTTTTTCCAGCAGTCTCTGATAGTGAGTTTGGCCGCGGTAAAGCCAAGTGGTCAAGGTATCGGAACATGGCAGGTATGCCATGAGTTCGAGCCTAGACCACTAAGACCCGCCGTGTAGGGGAGCAATGCACGTTAAATCTGTCGGAGAGTTCAAACGTCCTCCCGTTGGTGTGGTAGTTAGGAGAGGGGGTGCCAGCTCAGGTGTCCGTCCTCATCGCTTGACCGTGGTTCAAAATGACGAGGTCCGTCACCAAAAGCCCTCGTGTAGCTGAACAGAGTGACGTTAATATTCACTCACTCACTGATAGCGAATTTTTTCTCTTTGTGAAGCTCCAATTATTCCTACATAAAAAATTTTAAGAATGAAATAAATTTGCATTTTTAATTAATATGACAATTGCCTAAAATTATTGCAAATTTTAATGCATCTAATTTAAAAAAATTGAAATAAACTATTTAAAATATATTTAAATAATTTAAAAAGTTCGATTGTATTAATTTTGAAATAAATTTTAGAAAATATATAGCACACTAATGCGTATTTCTGGCGGTAGTTTTTTTTTAAAAAAAAGAAAGAAAGAAAGCTATAGAAATTTTTAGAAATATTCCCCTAATTTCAATCGGACAGATAGTTGCATTTTTAAGAATAGCATTAAAACTACGTTTGTACTTGTATAAATGAATTTTGAAAAACGGAATGCAAAGGATAAAACATTTGAATTTGATTCTTTACTCCCTATAGTGAATGTGGTGTTGTGTGGCATTAGAAGAATGATATACCATCTTTCGTCATCGTCATCCCATCAAAACGATTTACAGAGTTAACATTTCCAATAACTAAATATTGATTAACATATTTTAAATTTGAAACAAGTCTGAAAAATGTAAATAAAATTATTCAAGAAAGTAGTTAGTTTTAGAACTGCAACAGTAAATAAGATGATCAAGTGTATCTACTAAAAATTTGACATATTTTGATATTAAGGGGACTAGGAAAAATTGAGTTATAAAAATATTCTTTCTTTCTTTTTATTTTTTATAAAACTTATCTTCAAAATAACCAAAACCTTCTTATAACAATTGACAATCCGTGTGTAATTCAATTCAAGTGAGTATTGAAGGAAAACCAACTAAAAGAAGGTAAAAAATTGTATTAATCTTTCACAGAAAAAGTTCCAAAATTTAAAAAAATGAAGAAAAGTATAAATTTTTTTCACTAAAATGAAATTTTTAGTAAAAAATCTTATTATTTTTTTTTAGTATTTTATTTGCAGATTTGTATACATCAAATATTGATTTTTACCTTAAAAGTTATTATATGAAGTAATCAAAAATAGTTTTATTATAAAAATATTATATAAAAAATTAATGCAAATAAAGAATATATAAAATATACAGCATGTAATCAATAAAGAAGATAAGAGAAAAAAACTTTAAAAAATTAAACTTTTTCAATACTATTTTCTCAAATTTCTATAATTTTTAATTTTACATTAAAGTAACAAAAATTACTAAATTTCAAAAAATATCATGTGTCCCGAAAGAAAATTGGAATTTTTACTTTTAAAAGGAATTATAAAAATAAGGAACTGTGTTTTTATGGCGTTTAATATGCATAAAAAATTTCTATTTTAATTTCTTCAAACACTAAAAATATTATCCTAAGAATCTTTAAAAATTTATTATGCAAAATAAGCTCAAAACTGACATTAAAAATTCATTTCTTTTTATGTATTCTCTTTAAAAAAATGTAATTATATTTCAGACTATATTATATCTTGCGGAAGAACCGAACTCCACCACTTATTTCTAGTTCTAAATTACTTCGTGTTGCGCTAACTCTGTGACGTAGCCAGAAGTAAGAAGATCTAACAAATGGCAGTCACATTAGAATGATACTCGCTCTGTTTGGGGTTTTGGCGTATTTTGAAGTGTGAATTAGCCGCTGTTATTGAAGTCTGATAAATAAAAGGAACAAACAAGGCCTTACGTGTAATACGCGATTTCGTTGGCAGCACCTATTCCTATTTTTTACAGAGTTGGAATTCAAATTTCTCTGTTATGAATTATTGGCTAATTTCAAAATAATTACAATAAAAAAGTGCAATATATTGTATTTTTTGGATATGCTTTGTTGAGTATGCTGTGTTGAGTGTGTCTTTCAGTATGTGTGAATCTAATAACCTATTATAAATATTGTGTGTTTATTGTTTTTTAACTTTACTACTGAACAATTTCAATGTTTTTTTCAATTTTTGTTTGAATTTTAAGATATAAATATGTTTTCATTGTTTATTTGTTGTATACAAGTTCATTAGAAATATGGTATGTTTATAAAATAAAAAAATTAAGATTAAATTTTAAAAAATATTAAATGAAACTGGAAAAACAAATGTAGAACTGCAACTATATTGTAAACTAAAAATAGATGAGTAACATATTTTAGTTTATTGATATATTTTTGATTATTTGCAATTTTTAGTAAATTTTTATCAATCCTTATAACATTTGAATCAGGTTTAGCAAGTTTTTTCTAAACAGACACTTGAGAATTATGTGATTATTGTTACAAAATCCTTTTAACTTTTGCATCTGAAATTAAATGATATTTTCATTTAAAGCAATTCTTATATATATATAGAGAGAGAGAGAGAAAAAAAAAGGAAAAAAAAATAATAAGACAAAATTATACCACCCTCAAAGCTAAATGATAGAAAACAGATTCTAAGAAACATAACTGGAAAAATATTGATATATATAAAAAATATAATAATTATATATATATTAATAATAAAGGAAGAAAATTGTCTTTTATATTTATCTATATTATATTGACTGTTATAAAATGGTAGGAATTACATGCATTGCCTTTTAAATACTGTTTCGAATTAAGATTGTTTTCAGCTTATACTAAACAAAAATTGACTTGAATTCCATATAATTTTTCAGTTAAAAAATAGTCCAAAAATATGTTTATATTGTGATTTAGCTAATGTATAAAGGGGATAATTTATTTTTCAGTTCTATTCTTACTTTGCTCAAAATTCATTAAAACCATTGTTCACAATAAGATTCATATTTCAGCTATGCTTAAAATGTGGTTAAACTTAAAATTCTGTAGTGGGGTAAAGCTGAAAACATTTTAAAAAAATTGTTAAAAAGTATAGTATTATAATCATTTCAATCTTCAGTAGTATTGTGATGTACTTTTTAAAAAAAAATTTTTTTTTAAGTAAATTTCATGAAACAGTATTATTATTTTTTTAGCTATATTGAGTAGAGATAATTTTAAAATAAGTTTTCAGTACTTCAAAATTAATTATTAATGGCAGGAAAATAATGCTAAATTTTCAAAATACCTTAATGTATATTTTGCTTGGAACACATATTCCAGTAAAAACAAGGTTTTGTTATAGGTTTTGAAAAAAAAAAAATTTCATACAGAATTCTTTTTTAAAAAAAATAAGATTTCGAATAATAGGAATATATTATTACATGACAGTGGCTGTTTTCTTTCATTGAATTATAATTTCTTGAAATAAAAATTTGAAATTGATGTATTGAGATATACAAATTAAATATTTGTTTTAAAAAATGAGATTGATTTTTCCTGAAAATTTTACTTTAATGAAGAAAAATGTATAAGTTTTTTTCCCTCCTTTTTTTAATTTGGGGTTGGTAAAAAGAAAGATTAATACATTTTTTCTTTCACATGTTTAATTCCTTTAATAATTTCCTTTGAACTTGATTGTACATTATCCCAAATTTCCCGGGACTGTTCCGAATGTTCAGTACTTGCTTCGATTTTTCACTACTCTGTTTTAGTCAGAAATTTATAGCATATATTTTTTAATTATCAATGCTGCACTGTCCAGAAATGCCTTCACTTAGTCCAATAAGATGCGCCAATTTCAGAGCCAGATGGAAATATAACTGCATATTTTAATATGAGAACCAGAAATTATAGTTGTTCAAATGCTTAAAATTGTCAGAGTTCCCCATTTTTTCTTCCTGGCACTAAGGCTTCAACTTAGCCAGTATTTAGCACCATGAACAATTCAGCAGCTTTTGTAACACAGCTGCATAACAGAAAAAGATGTTCTGAAAAATATTCATGCTTTTGAGAAATATGAGGTTACTTCAAAATAATTTAGAAGGGTTGCAGATTTATTATTTTTTTAAAAAATGAATACTGAATTTTAATTTGTTCTTTATATATATATTAAAAACATATCATTATTAAAAAATAAAACAAAAATTGTTTATTTTGGTATAAATATTTCTTGACCAACATACTACCTCACCACAGTATAACTATAATAAAATAATTTATTTGTAAAAAAATCTATCTACATATATATTACATTTTGAACTTCAAAATCTTTGTCATCTTAATATATTGAAGCAGCTCTTCATTTTGAAATGACATTTTTGATAGGAAGGAATAATATTTGCTCATTATCCTCTTTACTATTTTTTATTTAGATCTATGTAAAATTGAGTGTGGAAGTACTTGATCTTATAATTTACTGCTGTGTGTGTGTGTTGAATAATTTTTTAAAAAATTGTTTCAAATGTATAAAATTTCAATCGATATTCAATAACTTGATAGACTATCTTTGTATACTTTTTATGTGGAGGATTTAATCAGATAACATTTCATTCTCCTAAATTCCACACCAACACACATTCACAATAGGAAGCTGTCATTTTTAGAATTTCAGTGTTGACTGAAATGTTATACTTCTTTGTATTCAGTTTCTTTTAATTTATTTAAACAAATATGAATGCAGTCTTTAAATTTCTTTTTTAAAACACTACTATCTTTCCAACTCTAACCCAGGGATTATATTTCTGAAATTTTAAAAGCATTTTAATAAATTGTGTACAAATTAGGATTAATTAAAATTTTAAAACTTATTGCTGAAGTTATTTAAAAGTTTAGATTTTAGAAAATTTCCACAGCCATATACTATTTCAAATTTAATGTATTATTGAACATTCTATGCCTGGACAAATTATGCTTACAAAAGGGGAAAATCACTACCTTAGTTAACTAGAAGGAAGTGGCAAAATCTTTGAAGTGTGTAACTCAGTAACATTAAATTAGGGACATAAAAACTGAAAATGGATGATATTAGATTACTCCAATAATTCTCAGTCCTTTCTATTAAATACAAAATGAATTTAATCAAAATAATGGTTGAATGTAAATTTAATTTGCCGTTCTTTTTTTTTCTTTCACTATTCCCCATTATTTCAAAGTGAATGTTTTTTCATACTTTTGATTTTTCTATCATGCCTCGATTCAAATTTATGAAAGAGAGGAAAGAGTGGTTCTACAGTATGATAAATCAATGGACCCTCATAGAGAAAGAAAAGAGAAGGAATTTTAGTTTGTCTCCACTCCCTAAATACTTTCCTTTACAGCTGGCTTTTCCATTGGAGCGTCTAGCCGGTCAGGGCTTTTATCTCCTATCTTAGATGGTGAATGCAATACTTTCCTTTGTAATTTCCTTTGTCAGATTCTCGACGGGGGGGGGGGCTATTTTACAGCACTTTGAAGACGAACACGCCATAATCTGAAAACCTGGGAACATTTCTTCTCGTTTCTTTTTTCCTGATTTATTATTTTGGCTAGATATTTTAACGCTTTATCTTGATTAAAACGCAATATATTTTAAATGTAAATGGATTAATAATTTTTTGTGAGTTTTTGTAACGTAGTTAATAACATAAAAATAGACATTTTAATAAATACTAAAAAATAATTGCTATTATGAATCTCACTATGCTGTACATCAAACATTATCATTATTACACTTTTATTAAGTATTTCCTCGAAATTTGTGAGAAATTTAATGAAGATATAATTAAAAGAAAAATATCGAAGAGTCATGCTTCTATTTTAGAAGTCTATTTTTATAACTATTCGACGGTGTGTGATAACTTTATTTAAGATTATAGCGAGATAAAAAAGGTCAAAGCAAAATGACCATAGAAGTAGAACACATATACATATTTTAAATTTTCTAAGAAATATGAATATTTTTCGTTTACTTTTTTACTGATTCCTTTTTACGTTGTAACTTAAAAAATGAATCTGTGAAAATCATTGATTTAACTCATTGTTTTTAAAATTTTTAATTTTTTCCCCCAAAAATATAAATTTTTTTAAAAAAACGTAAGGAGGGATAGTACCTCTATACATTGTAAAAATCTATTTTTGAAACATATTTTTAAAAATTAATACAGAATGCTAGAAACGTTTTAAAGCTAACCTAATCATTATCCAACAGTAATTACGCTCTCTGCAATAAAAAATATGGATGTGAACAGAAACTTCTTCTATAAAAAAGTAAACAAATTGATTTTTCGTTAGCTGGTCATTGTTATCAATATCGCACTTCGAAACAAAGTGAGGGGTATAGAGGTGACGAACTTCGTAATTTTAAATCAAGGTGAATTAAGGAGGATGACGCCTGATTTGACATTTTACTCTCCAGACTGTTCGGATTGGAAATACACTATTAATATTTTTTATTTAATACAGGGGCGTAGCTAGGTAACTAAACGCCCTGGTGTAACAACAAAAACAAAAAAACACCGAGAGTCCTATTTTGATTGGACTTGATCAAGTAAAAATATATTAGGATTTTAAATATACAAAACTACTTTAACATCAGCCCTTTATCATGTTCTGCAGAACATAGGAAGTGACCGTGGTAGCCTAATGGTCAAGGTAACAGACTCGTGGCTAGCATGTCATGAGTTCGAGCCCACTACCACTGAAGACCCACCGTGTAGGGGAGCAATGCACATCAAATCTGTCAAGAGCTCAAACGTCCTAACGTTGGTGTAGCGTGGTAGTTAAAAGGGGGATGCCAGCTCGGATGTTGTCCTCGTCACTTGAACATGGTTCAAAATTACGAGGTTCGTTGCCAAAAGCCCTCGTATAGCTGAACAGTGCAACGTTAATATTCATTCACGCAGAACAGAGGAAAGTAAAGCTACATACTATTTACATATATGTGTATGAGTTTTCTTGTGTAAACTTTAGGGATTACTCAGGTTCGATTTAACACGGGATAGACAGGAAATGATACAAAAAATAAGAATGAAAATGATACAATATTAGTATAATTATTTTTTAAAAAAACCCTGCAAAAGAATACAGGATTGGGGACAAAATTACATAAATCTATTTATTACAGATATGAGTAGTGGCGAAATACTCAGCCAGGAAAATAGCTTATTATGAATAATATTGTTATTAAAAAAATTACCAAGAAGAAATAGCTTCCTGTTTAAGTTTAAGATGCATTTTTCATGGAACTTGAAGTTTATTTTCAAGTAACACTTGGAAAAAAAATTGAAAAATAACATAAATTTTTAATAAGTAAAGTTCGCAACATCATATACACAAAGGAAAGGAAGGATTTTCTCTCTGAATTGCTTAAATTTGTTTTTAATTTTAAGAAATATTTAAATAGCAGATAAATTTTAATTTTTTTTAAGAATGAACGATCATGGAAATAAAAAATATAGACATAAACATTTTTTGTACATGTTGTGCATTAGCTCTGAGCATGGAATTAGCTCTGAAGTGTGTGTATTTATTTTTTTTATAATTATTATGATAAATTTTTATGAAATATTGATCTTTCACTCGTTTTCTTCTATATATTCATTATGGCAGTATACTGTTTAATTGTTCTACATTTGTGCAATTTTTTATTGTAAGCAGTTTTAAGTAAGCTAATTAACATTTCATAAAAGTTTCAGATTTATTATATCATGCTATTCATGGAATGAAAACTTCAAACTCATATTTCTCCATGTTGAATTTTTGTACATATACTGTTATTCAAAACCTTAAGACTTTTTTGATAATTGACGAATGGGTTTGAAATTTTTTATACATGTTCTGAAATGTATGTTTTGTTAAACTGTGCATAAGATTAGCTCTAACATGTTTAGTACTTTTCCTAAAAAATTTCAAAATCAAAATTAATGTTTTTTTGAGATTTTTTTGAGGTTTAACAATAAATAATTTCATAATTTTTACAAGTTCCATAAGTAAATAATCATTAGCTGCATAGTTATTTATATTAAAATTTTAACATTTACATGCAACATAAATACATTTAAGAAAAAAACGTTTAACAGTACATGTTTTGTAAAGAAAATTAGGAAACTATATTTCTTTTTTTTAAAAAAGGTATAAAGTATTCATTCAGTTTTGAAATCCTAGAAATATTATGTAAGTCAATTATTTCTTTGCTACGTTCCATAATAAATGATTCTGTTGTAGCTAAGTTCATCCAAATCGTTTTCTTCAACCACCATAAGTTATACTAGAATCCTAAGAGGGTTTTTAGATAAAAATAGAACTGAGTTCTTGGTTTGGCTAGTGATTTTTATAATGCTTGATACTCAGCTTAACAAATATTAATTTTTTTAAATACTATTAATACTTCAATATTTTCGCGATTTATACTTTGGTATTACTATTTAAAAAATAATTTTTCAGATGTGCTAAGTTTTGAAGACTTTCAGAAATATATAAAACCTGCAGCTAATTGATGAATTGGGCCTTCACATAACAAATAGCGATCTTACATAGATAGATTAAATCAGTCGCATTAAAATAGAAAGATAGCTTTTTATTGGACCTCATAAAAAAGTTTGTTAATGTGTCTCTGTCTCAATTGCTACTATTATTCAAACTTGCATAAAGAGTTCTATTTTTCTTTGGTGATCTTTTTGACAATCACATCATTCTGATTTTTAAAAAAAAATGTATTAAAATAATTTATATGATTATACTAATATTTTATTTTAGTAAAATGATGAAATTCCGTAGAATTATTAATCTTGGAAGGGTTTTATTTGAAATTTTAAGAAGATATTGCTGCAAAATAAAAGATTCGCAATAATATAGTTTAGTATTCTAATGATATATTTCAATTATTGTGAGATGTATGAAAGAAATGCATTTATTAATTTCAGTAATGAAACATATGTAAAACGAAATACAAAACAGGCTCGGATGTGTGTAACAAGACAAAATTTGCTTGATAGTAAATTGAGAGAAACTCAGGAATGATCACAACAATCTCATATTAGAAAGAGTTGTACATTTTTTAATAAATTCTGACGGGATTTAATAAAAATTTTGGAAAAGCTGGGCATGTTTTTCAAAGATTTGTCTGATGATTATAAAAAAGAATTCAAACAACACCTTATTTATTAAATTTTTTCCGATAAATATCTCCAAAATTTCGGTTTTTTTAAATATCTAACTATTGGATTCAGTTTATTGATCAGCAATAAAATAAAGAAATGTTTAAAAAAATTTGCTTAATGTAAAAAATGCATAAAATAACAATTGAATACCATGAAATTAGTAAAATTAGAAACCTGTGTTGCTCCATGACCCAATCGATCAATGTCAGCTTATATATATATATGATGAGATTTGGGCTAAAAAAAAAAAAAAATTTAAAACTTCCTTACTGAGATCACTAGGTACCCTAAGGTTAACATTGATAAATACAAAATATAAACCTTTAGAAATCGTTTCTAGGTTTAAAAAGAAAGAAGGGGGAAAAAACATTTTCTTAGCGAAATGATTTTTTGTTTATTGCAGCAATATGCGTATAATAATAATTGGATAATTCCAAATGAGATTCTATTCTATTAGGGATGTTTAAATCACCAAGACCTTAAAGTAAGCCGATTTTCAAGATTTGGCTGTGAAATAAGCAATTATGTGCTGCCGAGCCCTGATTTAGGGGTACGAGAGGTTCCAAAGATGAAAGGCGGAGACAGAGAGTCTGATTACCTTCTTTTCGGAAAATGGAATGATTTACTTTTGACATTTATTGGAGGCATTTGCTCAAAGTGGTTCAACAGTGTCGGGGCTTAGAGGTGTGGTCTTCCTAGAAAACTTTTTGAAGAAGCAGTTTGTTCCATTGACACAATGCAGCGTAGAATCAAAGCTATCTACCGCGTGACATAGATCTGTAGTTATACTGAGAACAGCAATATTTTCTTCCTCAATTGATTTATCTGTAAAGCAGTTGAAATGATTAAAGGTAAAAAATTTCCTTCACATCATAAGGGGAAAATCATATATATAAACGAAGCAAAGTTTTTATAAAAATGTGAATTCGCATTAAAAATAGACCTATCATAAAATAATTTGAATCAAATATAAGGTAAAATTAACTATGCAATTATAAAAAAAATACGTCGGAATTTAGTGAAGAAATTTCTACGTAAAGTTCAAAAAGTATTTTTCATGTTTTTTCCCGCGTTCACATAAAATTGAATAAGCGAAATATTTTATAAAGCTTTGCAATAAAATTCCATGTGTAAGAATATTAACAATTTTTAAGTACAGTTAGATCATTTTTACAAGTGGTAAAAATACAGCAAAATTGCATTTCATATAATACATCAATATCTTTTTATAATCCTATGAAAAACTTTTCTTATTAATATATAATTAATTATTTAACGTATGTTCAAATTTTGAAACGCTAGCAAGTAGTAAATCATTTGAAAAATGTTTCGGATGGTACCAAGTAATGAGAACGCACAATATTATTTATAAGTTCTAAAAAACATGTCTACTTTGCTAGAAGGGTTAGCTATCCAAAATACTAAATATTATGAAGTACAGACAATTGCACAGGAAAATCAAACATATACAATAATATAAAATTTTTCATGAAACTAGTTTAGCTGTTAATATTTTTGTTTTTTAATCTTTTTTTTTTTTTTAAAAATACGTATATTTCCAAATACGGTAAAAATTGTTTCACACGAAACTGATTATTTTGGAAATGAAATATTTTTTCGTGTTAAAGGTTATAGTAAAAAAAACAACATATTTCACCAAAATTAAGTTTATTAGAGTACATTTTATTTATATAGATCTAAATATTCATGTATTTAATAAAAATCAATGAAACAAAAACATTCATAAGAACTTAATGAAATTTATTGCAAAATTTTAAATTTTTTGAAAAGCAAAACATTTATTGAGTTTTTGGAAAATAATCTGATGAAAAAAATTTACTAGTTAACAATGGCGTTACGTAGAATATTAGGGCCTCCATGCAAAATCAGATTTTGGGCCCCAAGCCATATCTTACAAAGAATTGCAAAACCGTAACACACCGGGCTTTGCCCCCCTCCTACACACACACGTTGCGGGAGCGTACATTACGCCACTGATATCAAACATAGTTTTGCTTAGAAATCTAGCAAATCTTTCAATTTTGAATTTCTTTGGTAATCTTTCTGCACGAGATACAAATACTATAGGCCCAGGCCTAGTTAGAGTCTGATAAATTAAGGCCTTTTTGTGCAGAGATGGATTAAGCGGCCGAATGGCCGCCAGGGGCCCCAGGCGTTTGAATGGGCCCTAGACTTGAGCAATTCATACCATAAGATTTGTACAATTTATACGCACATAAGGCTTCACACACAGCACATTTACACTTCTTTATATTTAGAACAGTAAGCAGTTACGTCTTAAGACTTCTTGAGGCCCTGGGCCCTTTCGCAAAAGTAGACCCTGAGACTCTGCACAAATATAGGCCCCCAACTATGACGCATAAAAGTAGACAGTGAGTAGCATGCGTTGTTAAATACTCGTACAAACCCCAAACAAATAAATGTGTATAACTTACAATTGCACAAATCGGCTAGGCCTATATAAGGACGACGGTCATCACATGTAGCCAGTTGACATATTATCCGAAATTCCAAGTTTTTCGGAGAATATACCACCGGAAAAAACATTCGGACGTTGAAATTATTCGAAACATGATCTTATTAATGCTGGGTCGAAAACGAGATGAGGCCCCCAATATGGCCGAGGCCCTGCCCAGTTGGCCCATGCCTTAAGACGTCCCTGGCAGTAAGTATTAGAACTTTTTGCTAAATTTGGATAAAATATTGAAAATTATACAGGTCAGTCATTTGATAATGCATTCAATATTTCCAGGTAATACTCAAGTCTACAAGCACATATTAAACTACAGTTCAAGCGCAACTTTTTTTTTTGTGCTCCAGTCACTTCTTAAATTTAGTAGAAAATTTTGCAACAAAAAGTTGTAGCGATGTGATTAAACATATTATGCTGCCCAGAAGTTATTCATTTTTTCTCTACATACATTTTTTCTCCCATCTGTAATCGAGTGGTAGCGTATCGCGCTTTCACACTTCGTCCAGGGTTCAAACCCCGGGCTGGCAAGGTCGACTCAGCCTTTAATCCCTTCAATGGGTCGATAAAATGAGTACCAAGCTTGTGCTCGGGAACTAAGGTTTAGCGCCAGACTGACCACCTGACAGGAACATGGGGCCATGCTTCTCAGTGCCCAAGGTCACGAAAACTGAAATGGGCACAGTAGGCCTTGGCCCTCTAGTGGGATCTTGCACCACTGAAAGTTGAATTTATCAACCCATCATTGGCGAATATTAATAAAATTTTGGAAAGAAGTAAACGTGCAATATCGGTGATAAAAGTTTTAGGTACATGATGGTCAGCAAAAGGAGATGTCGTACGAGCTATAAGACTGTGTTATACGCATACAAGAGATACCCTGGCCAAAATCCGTGACGCGAATGAGGAAAAAAGGGTTCAATAGTGAAGGCACAACTTCCCTTTTGAAACAGATGGACAAATATGAAATTTACCTAATGACCATGATTTGGAATATCTTACTGCTGAGAATAATTGCTACAAGTAAATAGTTGCAAAAAGTTGAGTGTGAATTATTAAAAGGATCTAGTCTACCAAAATATCTCGAATATTATATCCAAAATTTCGGACATGAATTCGAAAAAATCATTTATGAATTTGAAAGAAGGGAAAATTTCACAGTGAATTCATTTTATGTCATATGCGATAGGACAATAACAGATCAGCTTTAGAAAGTTTTATTGCAATTTTTATATTCATTTGCTTGCATTAGAATTTATATTTGGGTTATGGTCAGGCTAAAAAAAAATGGGCTTTCCAAATGAGTTATGGTTTCGAATCTTGATTTCTTTCACTGCCCTTTGTTTTGAATATTGTAGTATGCTTCATATTAAACGAAATTGATCCTTGCAATCCTTAGACCGCGTAATATGGATGGGAGAAACGAGATACGTGTCACATATTTGTCACTAGCATTTCAGAAATTCGAGGTACTGCGTCGCCTATCCAAATTAAAATTTTCAGTTGTTTCCGATTCCGAACAATTCATTTATAGTACTAATGTTACCTTTAATGAATATGTTATGTGTATTGAAATCAGTAATTCAAGGAAGAAAATTTTGAGAAAATCCCTTAAATAGTATAAATACTTTACTGTAATAAACTAAAATTTTCTGACTTACAAATTTATGCAGCATATAATACGAAAGTCATTTTCATTTACATTATTAGGAATAAATGTATGCATTCAATATGATATTGTCAACCACGTTGAAATATTTAGTGAAAACATGCACAGATTATCCAGAATATAGACTTTTTTGACGAATGTTAATATTTTGACTTGAAAATAATAAATTAACTTCAATTTTTTTAATTAATGGTCGTTACAGCAAACGTCATCTTATTGATGCGAGATGCTAATTTATTTTTCACTACTTTTCACAAAACATCAAATTTAATCAGTTAATTCCATTTATTTAATACTTAAATCCGTCAAAATATATTTTATATATTTTTTTAAAAAAATGTTAGTAGTATACCC